>JACGTJ010023801.1:0-12085 GCA_014858695.1 Chrysomya rufifacies | reverse complement strand
CTAAACTAGAACTGAACTAGAACTGAACTAGAACAAAAATAGAAGTCAGTTATGCATAGAGTGCATAAATTTGGGGTAAATAAATTCATGATTTCTTTGTATTTGAGTAATACTATCATTTTGTCATATGTTGCTACTTTATCCATTGTTTTATTGAACTTTTTTATGCCAACAAATAAGAAATTAAAGACAACTGTAATGCCAAGAAAAGAAGTTTTTGTTTTAATGAATGATTTATTTTGTTTATAAAATATTGGTTCTAAAATGATAAACTTCGGTACTTTATATGAAAGTCATTATAGTGAAGTAAATCAGAATTAAATAGAAAGTATAGTTTCACTCAAATTATAGCACAGAATAACATAAAAAATATCAATAGAATGATAGAAATTTATGTTTGTTTGATAAATATTTAAAATTGTATTTAATAAAATTTAATATATTTTTTGTAAGCTATTAAATTTCAACATAAAAGTTATTAAAATATTTTGTTATTATAATTAAATATTGTTTTTTATTGTTTTGCTAATAAACAGAACATTTTGTCACCATTTTTTTCTTATAAATTAATTAACCAATTATTGCAGGTGTAATAAAAATCATTAAGTGTTAAAATTACTTCTTACTTCGTTAGTGTCAATAATTTAAAGACCAAAGCAAAGTGCAACTATTGGGTAAAGATACAAATTCATTTCCTATATTAAATTTAACTAATAACAAATAAATTTTAAAGAAAAATTTTCTAATTATTCTAAATTTGCATTTTTAGTTAGTATATAAACATTTTCAGAAATATTATAATACCCTTAGCCAACATTTCATGGTATCCTTCAGTGCGCACGCACACATAAAATGAGCCAACAAAATGAAATTTATTTAAACATTTTGCAGCAAAGTGAAATTCAATAATGCAAGTAAATGACTGTTAAATGGTTGTAATACAATTACTGTCATGTTCTTAATTATATTTAGTTTAACAAAAGAGCATAATAAAAACTGCATGTAGCCGCTAGAGTGAAGAATTACTGGCTGACTGACTGACAATTAAAATGACAATAAATAAGTTTTGTATAGTAATAAAATAACATTATAAATGGTAAAATGCAACATTATTACATATGCATATGGTATGTATTATATTACATAAATATATTTTAATTGATGTATTTACTTTAATTATGTAAAGTGAAAAGTTAATTGTTGTTATTATTGTTAATTATAAATTAAAAGCTATTTTAATTATAAAATGAAAAATATGTTTTAAAGAAGCTTAATAAGAAATTTTAAACAAATATTCTATTAAAAGTGAACAATGGCCAATGGAATTGCCACTAGGCACTTTAGTAAATAGTGCCTAAAATTTGATCTGTGGATAAATTGTCCAAAGATTGAATTATTTGCAGTTTTTAAGGAAACAACTTTGGCTTGATTTAAACTTCAAACTTTCTTGAAATACGTAGTGCAGTATGCATAAAGCTCGATGTGTATGCAAGAAGACTTTTCAAAAAAGCTGTGTTTTAAAGCGTATATTGTATATTAGAGAAGCACTGCAATGGTGGAAGGTCATGTGCATGAAATCGTGTATCTTTATGCTGAGCAAAATATTATCCATTATCTCGATAACTGATGTCATTAAGATGATACCTTAAACAATTCTAGTGATTATACTACATATTCATATTCCTAAGATTTAGGTATGTTGATGTATGGCCCGCTTCTGGATTAATCGGTTCGATTTTGGCTCAGAGGTTAGTTACTTATTGCCAAGGGTAAATTTTAGATTAAATCTAGTTAGGTATGGAATGATTTTTGCTACTTAAAGATACAGAGATTATCAAGACCTTCGATAATTTTCGTAGTTTAAGCGAGTCTAGAGATTTTGCTGGATATTCCTCCTCTTTAAATTTTCATCAAGAATATCGCAGCAAGGTCTGCCCAAACATCTGAAAGTTTCAGACAAATTGAACCATGATTATGGTACTGTTACTTATTAACAAGGTTATATTTCTTTAAGACTTTAAAAACTTAGTTTAAATCCAAAGGGGAATGGGCAGGTGATTATGATTTTTAAGAGTTTATACTACTTAAATATTTACGTGTGCATCAAATGTACTTTATTATGATTTAGACATTACAGTATCTCACAAATTGAGATACATGCACAGTTTTTTATATGGGTTCCATGACATCAGAGACAGCAGCCAGGTGAATGAATGTACAGTACATGGATTGTCTTTTGACAAAGATGTAGAATGTAATGGCGTCATGACTCAAAACCGTTTGTTGTGAAAAATAAAATAGGGCACTGGGTTAAATTGTAACCAGATGTTGCAGAATTGAAAATTGTAGAATATCGAGCATCGTCTTAGCGCAAAAGATCTTAAATGTTGGTGTCATTCAATGTGGTAATAGTAGAAGTTCTAGTAGGTTTCATCACAAGCAGAAGACATGTCGAAACGTATGGATTACCTTAGAAATGCTTAATGTTATAGCTTTTTAGATAAGGATCTTTTATGACAGTTTTCATAATCTGAAGTGATTTACTAACGTTCCGCTTTTGTTGTTAAACTTCAAACATTTAAATATATAAGAATTTATAAATGATACACCAATTTGAAATTACAAATTCCAAAATAAAAATTAATAAAAAAAACGATATATGTATGTAAACAAGCACGTTGTTAGCAAATAACAAAAACAATGTCAACCGTTCAACAGTAAATTAACTCAAGAAATCCTTAAACAATTGGCATATTTTAAAAGAATTTGTTAAAAAAAAATTGCCTAAAAAATCCATAAACAATTTGACATCACAGTATTGAAAGTGACAATTGGCACATTTTATTTCAAGTGCGGAGAACGTTGTCAAACAAACAAAAAAATAATGTTTACCAAATACTTTGAAACTTAAAAAAAATATATATATTCAATAGAACGCTTGAAGCTTTTTCAATGGTAATTTACATAATACAGTTAAGCAAATATTTAGAAAGATATAAAGTAAATATGTATGATAAACGCGAAAATAGGAAATGTATTTTTATTAAAAAAATCTTAAAGTAAACTACTTAAAGGACACCAGACAAGTGCTATTGATATAATTTACATATTTGTCTGCAATGCAAGAGTGCACAAGAAAATATTGAAACAAGAAAACTTATAATTTATTTTACTAACGTACTTAGTGCACAGCCGATTAGAATTTGGAAGAACTTTTAAATTACTGCTATAATGAAGTTAGTTATTTGGGCATCAGGAAGTATCTGGAATTACTTTATACGAAACAGTTAAAGACTTTTTATTTTAAAATTTGTATAGTCATTGTACAAAATCTTCGTTGTTTGGTAGGGTATTGAACCTGCGGTTTTCGATGTAAGGATTACCTTCACCTAATGTGTTTGTGTAGAAGTATATAACATAGAAAAGAAAATACCTAAATTTAAAGTCGACTTAAAGATGTCTGTCCATCTATCTGGTTGGCTGTTCACGTAAAACAGGCACTTACAGTCCAGGTAGTAATCTTAAAGCTTTCGCTTTCTAATTTGAATTAGATTGTTATTGATTATTTCTCAAAGCACCCATATAAATGTCCTCAGGGAGTGGGAAAAACTACCAATAATACTCTTAATTATTTTATAATTTATTGAAATTTAGTATATATAACCTTAGGCCTAAACTTTCATTCTAATCGATCTATTATTTCACCTAACCCTCATACAAACGTTCTTCCATAATGAAGTTTTAATAGCGTAAAATGACTTCGTTCCTATGAAGGACCTAGGACCTCAACAATTGTACGCCATTCCGGTCTGTACAGAGGAGGTTTTTTTATTTCACCCCAGCTTCTAGCAAATTTTTCGACTTCTTTTCTTAGCTCCTTATTTCAACTCTTCTACGGCTTCCTTAAATTTCTATTCGATCGCAGAACGAGCAATATCAAGGGCATCCTTCTTAGTGTGTGCCCAATTCATCTCCACTTCCTTTTAGAGATTTCTGTACGTCCTGGGATCAAGCATAAACTTGTATTTGTCAAGAAAATTTTCAGCATTATCTAACTGAAATTTATAACAAAGGTTATTTTCCTTACCCAGGGACGAAGCGTATTGAAATTGGATATGATCGGTCCATTAGCTCCCAAATTATTGTCCTCTCGGAATGGGGATTAAACTCTATTACTCTTTAAATCGGTGTATAATTTATTAAAATTTAGTATACAAGAAGGTTTACGCTTATGTTTCCAATTTCAATCGCGCCACTATATCAACTAGGCTTCATACAAATGTCCTTCCGAAAATTATATTTCTAGTTATACTTAAATTGTTGAAATAATTTATAAAATATTCTCTGCTTATGTGGTGTTCGGGCACAATTATTTTTGTTTGTTTTGCATATGACAAATTTCTTTGAAATGTTTATGAACGCTTTGAAACCTAGTGTTTATAAAGTGACAACAGGCGTAGGAAATAAAAATTTATTTTAAAATATTTTTCTGATTAAATTTGCCAAAGTGATATAACGATTACAAATTTATTAAATGCGAAGTTTTTATGTTATTCATACAAAAAAATAATCCTAAATCGTAAACGTATTATTTGTGAACTGTTCATAATGAACAGCAAATTTATCTACTACACATTTTCTTTCATTCTTTATTACCATAACTTCAACATACTTTTCTGCTTTTAATAGCACATTTTGTAAGCAACAACAACAACAACAACAACAAAGTGAACACTTGATGATTTAAATAATCTACTTACCAAAAATAATTCTAAAAAAATAGGAATAAATTTCATTGAAAATTTTCTTCTAGTTAAGAAATTTAAATATTTATTACTTTAGTCACAGTTTAGCGGTTCATAAGTATTAACTTGAAAAAAAAAATTGTTAAGTCGCAGGAATTTATTTTTGTTTATTCTTTGCTTTTTTTTTAGATTAATTTCAACAATTTTAAGGGGGTGATCAGAAATATAATGCTTGTAAATCTTTTTAACACAATGAAATGAAGTGAGAAAATTAAATCATATTTTGTGGTCGATTTTTTTTGTGTATTTTAACCATAAAATAATAAAATCATTATTTTATGGTTAAAAGATTAATGACAATTTTGCTTACTTTTTAATATTTCTTTATATTTGTCATGATAATTTTTCAATTTAACTAATCCCTTTGTTATGATTATCCACTAGTATGACCATTATGGTTGTATTCTGTATTAGTGTTATTGGCTTTTCTGTTGACTTTAGGTCAATAATATAAGCTGGTGTAATTGTGGTAACAAACAAATGGTATATATAAAGTAACCGTATTAATATGTTGTAAAATTAAACGTTTAAGTTTAAGTATGTAATTCTGTTAATGCTTGATTCCAATTGTATATATAAAATAAAGTGAAGAACATGATATTTAGGAATATTTTAAAATTTTATTAGCAAAAGTACACCCGGAGAAAGTATGTTCACAAACGTGTCTAAAATGATCAAAGAAGTTTTCAATAGTAACGTAGTGACACAATAACAAACTGATATTTTCTCAAAATCGCAACATACTAAACTCTGTGGTATCAAATTGAAATTGAGTTGGTGTCAAACTTTTAATTTAAGCTAATGGATTTGAAATCAATACCAAGTTTTCAAACAAAAATAACAATTGCAATATAATCGAAATCTTTTTCAACCTTGTATCACTTGTTTTTTACACTGTAGATATTCGAAATTGAAAAACAACTTCTATGGCCGGATTTTTGTATGGCAACTAGGTAGATTAACGAACCGTTACTTTGTTGAATTATACCAAGATTTATAACCTTAAAAATGCATTTCAAGAGAAAATGTTGTTCGTCCATCATAACAATAGTTACTACATTTATCGATATGTATTTAAATTTTCGATAAGCAGATACGGAATATCATAGATCAATAAATCTACTCAGAAAGTAAAAAAAAAAAAATAAATAAAACAAATCAAATTTCAAAAATATGTCTGTAAAATTGCAATCATTATTGCAATTTTATTTATATATTTTTTTACTTTATTAAACCCCAATCTTTGGAGAACATTCGTATGGGACTTTATTGAAATATAAGCCCGATCACAATGAAATATAGATAATTAGTCAAGCACTGTAGAAAACTAAAGCATACTAAATTACACACGTATTTGGAAGAATTATATGTATTATTTCTTACGCCGGAAGGACATTTGAAAGTGGAGTCTCTGAAACAAAGCTACGTATTATTGTTAGCAAAATTATATATAGCAAATCTTTTTTTAGCTTTAAAATTTTACCCTGTACTTCATCATGAAAATCCATAAATTTATTCTTGCAAATAAACGTTCGAGCAATATATCAAAGGTATAAATTTAATAACTGTTTCTCTATGTTATAAATATCTACACAAACTCATTATACCTATGATCCAAATATTACCTTAATTTGAAATCCCGGGGATAAAGGTCATTTTGGTTCCGAATTTCTACATAGATTTAGATCTTAAGGTAACCTGCTGTGAAAATTTTCAAAAACTGAGATTTCCAAAAAAAAAATAGTCACCCCAAAAGCGACCAATGTTTGCAGAATTAGTTGAAATTTTTTTACTTTTTTCGCATTTTTTTCCATTTTACTTCACTTTAATTAATTTTTTCATTAAATTTTTTGTGTTAATTCTAAAAAAGCTAAAATCTTCCTTAGTATGCATTGTATCTAAGCAACGTTATTGTTAAATAAATACTTAATATTTAATCTACGTTTTTTCTTAAGCAATACTCAATTTTTGGGACAACAACAAAAATGTCGTAAGTTTTATAAAAACCTATTAAAATTTTAACAAATTACAATAATACAGCTGTAGTTTGGGGAATGTATAATGCGTTTTGTGCGAATGATTGTAATATACGGAAAATTTTTCTGAACACTTTAAGTATAACGTTCTACATAGAGTCACTTTTCGCGTAGATTTTACGAAGCGCCCGTCCGACTGGACGTCTGGATAGTTGTTCATGTAAACCTTGTACAAGTTCTACCGATCGCACAGTTAAAAATTGTTGTATCTAGCTTCTATACAAACGTATCCAGATTGAATTAAATGTCTTCTTAAAGCAATGACTAAACACATAAAGTTGAAAAGATAAGTAGGTGAGGTTAACATTTTTAGATATTTTGATGAAATTTGGCACAGAAGATTTTTATCGGTCCATTTTTCCAAATAGGCCTCATACAAATGTCTTTTAGTATAAGGGTCCAAGTGTATAAAATGCTTAAATAAGTGAGTGTTACGAAAATCAAACCTATTAAAATTGGTAATTACTAGTGCATTACTTTACCTAGCAATCAATGTTGTAGGGTACCATGAAGCAGTCGTACTTATTCATTTTGTATTCAACATTTATTTAATTAACGGAACGACAACCTTTCTTTAAATTAACAAATTTTAACAATATTTGTCAACATGTCGCCAATTACAACAAAACATTAAATAGTAAAAAAACCCCAATGAAAATTAAAGAAAAAGGTGATGAATGTATAAGGGCTTTTTTTTATCTTAACTCATCTAACGATGTAACGAACATTTCATTTATTAACCTCGTTTGTAGGTTATAACCGATATACATTTACACACATTGTCATTGTAATAAAACTGATCGGCAGAGAAAAATATCTTTTAATAAAAATTTTTAATTAGAAACAATAAATTTCATAAATTTAATATATTTGTATGGCGATTTTTTTGGCGAAAATAAACTGCCGACCAGTGTTAACGTTACAGAAAGCAAATAAATAGAAATTACAACAATGAAAAACAAGGAAGAGAAAAAAAGAAAAGAAAGCTTTGTAAAGCAAAGTCTTTACTTTCTTATTTTTCCTTATTTTTATGAATTGCCTGACATTTTTGTCATGATAATTGTTAACACAGGGAAAAGAAAACAAACGAGTAAAAGATCTATACACAAAAGGAAAAAGCAAACAAGTGAGATTATTTTAGACTTGGTAGAATCATTGTTACACAACATCATCAGGTAAAGTAAAATGGGTAGAAACCACTCTCATTTTCTAATTGAATAAAATCTAACATATTTACAGAAAGCTAATATGGAAGGTGCACGGAAAGGAGGAAGGGACATTTCTACTTTGGGTACACTCAAATTTTCAACTATTCCAGTGTTATGCTGAAATGCTTCCAAATGGCCCCTTTCTATAAAATAGGAGCAAACTTCATTTGGTAGGAACATATTCTTCAAATTGTCGATAACAAGTAATGCTTTTTTACTTTTGTAGGTCATCTGGTCAGATTTTTATCGTGCTTTCAACAGACAGATAGATAGACAGACAGACAGACAGACAGACAGACAGACAGACAGACAGACAGACAGACATTCAGACAGACGGACTGACAGACAGTTGGATAAATGGACGCTAGTTCTATTTAGAATCTTACCAGGACCTAGAATATATATACATATTGGGATCTTAAACGAATATTTGAACTTGTTACAACCGGAATGACAAACCCATTATACCTCCCAACATTTTTTGATGGTGGCTATAAAAACTGCAGTTTGCATTTCATTAAATAAAGTGGCCAAAATGATGCTGGTTTTTTTGGTGTTGAAGTATTTTTTCTATAATATTTTATAAAATGAATAGAGTTTATAAAAAAGCAAAAAAATAAGCTGAAATAAATAACAAAAAAAAATATCTATGATTTTCCCTAGATAATAATTTTACAGCAAAAATAAAAATTTTACTTTATATTCTACTATAAAATATTACATTTTGTTGGCTTTTTAAGTATTTTTCATATAATTATAATATTATTTTTATCTATTAAATCTTATCACTATTATAGCAGTAATTTTGGTAGACTGCAGTTGGCATTAAGCCTGCATATTTATTTTGTTTTTGTAGTATGAATAAAACATATTTTAGAATACGAAACAATGGTTATTGTGTACTAAAACAAAAACTTCCTTTTTTTTTTAAATTACACAAACATTTAAAATATTTTGTTTTTTTTTTTTTGGTCAGGATGTAAAGTTTTTATTTTGTTAAAGTTTTTTTTAAAAAATTTATTTAAATTTGTTGTCTTTGTTAACATATTTTATTCATAAGATAAATGAGAGTCAAATTTAACTTTTGCACACTACAATAGGTCGAAAAATATGTTAAAGATTAGTTATAACTTTAAATTTTGTTAGAGAATTTTGAACATTTTAATTTAACAAGAAATATCATTATCATTCCAAGATGGTTTATTTCCTTTCTGTAGATTCAACTGAAAATATAAAACTTTATTTTTATAGATATCAGAAATTATGTTAATCAAATAATAATCGTGGCAGGAGATGCTCACATGCGGTATCAATAGTTTAGCAGATGTTCCATATTTCAATAATGATCACACCCGGTGTCAATAGTTTAACAGCTATTGGGTATCTGTTAAACATTGTCTCTGACGAATTATTGCTTTGAAACTATGTCGTAATGTATTAAGCTGTAAATGTTAAGCGAGAGTAAATCTCTTAGAAAAACACAGACGCTAACTACTAGATGAACATTTTCTGCTTTGAATTAGGAAATCGCCATTTAAAAGTCATGCCTTCTATAAGGGAGATAGCTTGGAATAAAGCTGGGTTTTCTAAGGGCGTAACGCTACGCGTTAACTTAAGGTGAGCGTGATTTTTTTTGTACTGTAGTCAAATTACTATATGCAGCAAAATATCCTAGTAGTTGAAGTAAATGAAAACCTTTAAGAATCATAGGGCCACAACAAAGTTTTTGTTTAGGTTCCATTAAATTTTTAAGATAAGCAGTAGATTAGACTACCTCCAGACGGGTCTATTACGACACATTTATAAAGTGAGCTATTTGTTCCAAATCAGACAAGCGCTTCATGGATAATTGCTCTGCCATCAGTTCTTCATATTTTCACCGTGGATTCGTCCTGAAAACTATGTGTATTTTCCAGAGACGTCCTTAAAATCATTAGAAATACATGAATGCGTCGCTTTATAAAAAAAAAATATTGTAAATTTGGCAATGTTTTTCTCTGAGTGTAGTTCTTTGTGAATTGTGATTAGCCTTTTCAACATTTTTGACATTTTTAAGTTTTTGATGCTTTGTTTTACAAACCGACCCTCCCCTTTTAAGGTATCCATTTCTTTTACAATTGTCTTCCTATGAGTTTCACAATGTCATGAGAAATGTGTGAATATTATAAATGTTATACTTAACAACTTTGAATATTGAAGCCGGCTAAGGTATCACAATTTTGAAAGCAAATTCCCATTTTCAATTGAATTTTGAATCATTGGGTGTAACCACTCTACTACGCTTTTTGTGTGGACGGGTATTGCCCTTCACAGCTGTTTCGATATACTTCTCTAATGTTTATCACAAAATTCTTGTTAATCCAACTATTAGATCATAAGTTACGATTTCATTTCTTAAAACTTTTTAAATTTTGTCCCACTGTACACTCTAACTATTCATATTTTCGGTAGGCATGTAATCCACATTCTAAATTTCAACTTTCTAGCTTCACTATTGTATGGGCGTTTGGTTAACTTCAGTATTAACAGATATTATTCTTACTTTAGAACCAAAATAAAGGAACTTTCATGTTTTTTTTTATAAAAATTGCGTTCTTAGAGAAAATTTGAAAGATCACAGATTTTAATTTCATTTGTTTAAGATATAAACAGTTTTATGATTTTCATATAAAATTTTAACTTATGGAGAGAATTGAAATGACTAGAGATTTTCTATGTATAAAACGAAATTGTGGAACAAAATTTTTCTGTTAATTCAACCAAAATTCAAAAAAATTTTCTAATATGACTAAAAGGCTTTAGAGCAAAAGATATTTTTTGAGCTAAAAGCTTTTTTTTTTTGGATAATTGTTCATTGTTTAGAATTTTGCTTAAAATCAAGCAATGATTTTCACAAACATACATAATGCTCTGAAATAAACTTTTTAACAAAATCTAAAATAATTTTCTAATTCCCATTTAGGGCTTCTGATATTTCATGTATGCCATAATTAACAAAGTTTCGTTAAAATATTTAGTATACTGACCTTTTTATCTTTTACTTTTTGGTAACAAAACTAACTTTTTTCCAAAAAAAAATAACAAAAACCAACAACAATAAAACCTCGACCACATTAGAACAAAAAAAAAAAAAAAACTAACGAAATGTATGCCACATATCTCCACAACCATTCATCTAAAAGTTTGCTCAAATAATTGCAAAAACATCCTTTACTCATACATACTAAAGCATAAAAATATGTACTTGTGAGTATGGATGTGATCTTATGAAATTTTATTGTAAATATGAATTTTACGCTTACAAACTATACACATGTCATACATATACATATGTATATATAGTACAATATGAATTTTGGTTAGTTTATCTAATTATGTTTGTATTACAATACAAAGGACTTTCTTATACATATGCACTCATATACATATACCCATGTATTTGTCATGGTTTGTGTTAGGTTTTATTTAATGAGCAAAAATTGTCAACTAATGTACTCTGTTCACATTATTTTTTGATATGCTTTATTCTTTCTTTTTTTTTTTTTAAATTTTGGCATTTCATTGTTACCAGTGTCCTCAGCTATCATTTAGTAAGTTTCTTTTTTTTTAGTTTCGTTTAGTTTAGTATGCTGGTTTTTGTAGTTATCATATTTTGTTGGTTTTAGTGGCATTATTTTCTGTGTGTGGCATTTAATTCATAACGAATTTAACATTTTTGGTCAACAAAATGTTTTTGATATTAAAAAAAAAAAACAAGAATTTTTAAAATAATGGAAATTATATTAACAATGGAAACATTTTGGTATGTAGAAAATTCTGGGAAAAAAATCTTAAATTTATGTATAACATACATATTTTGAAAATACATTATACATACATTAAGCTTAAGTGAAAATAAAATAGCAAGATTGTTCTATTGTACTAAAATAGCAATTAACAATCATTGGTTAAACTATAAATGCGTTCTCGATCCGTTTACTTCTAATTCAGTTCTAGTCCAATACTAGTTCAGTTCTAGTTCTGTTCTAGTTCTAGT
>JACGTJ010023798.1:646-10784 GCA_014858695.1 Chrysomya rufifacies | reverse complement strand
ACTGAACTAGAACAGAACTAAAACTAAACTAGAACAATAAGTAGTTGTTTGCAGCTGATTTATTCAATTGGTTATTTGTTTTTAACACTGTTTTGTATCCGATTCACTTTTTCTGTGTGTAGTGTGTATAGAGTGAAAATAAAATCTCTAAGTTTTAGAAATTGGCTTTAACAAATGAAGAGAAAGTACAATAAAATAAAACAAAACATACGGACAAATAAAACTCATTGTTAATGTCAATTTAACGAGGCAAAAATAGTATTTAGAAACTAAGTTGTAATAGTGTTGTTCACAAAAGTCCTTAAGGACAACAGTTTAGAATGATGAAGTTTAGGGATAGTTGTGGTTTTAATGTATGCCTAATGGTACTTGTCAGAGTACATATGAAGTACAATTTGTTAAATGAATTGTTGCAGGTAAGTATGCACTTGTTTCTAAGTAGTTATTTAACAAATGTATGTTTGTTGCTTGCACTAAAACATTAATGTGTTTTCTCTTAATAAAAGAAAAGGACAAAAAGCTATACACCTTCACCAATATAAATGGACAGCTATACCTGGAGCAAAGTAAATAATGTATAAGTTTAATGTGGTTAATAGAGGACATGTACAAATTTTCTAAGTAAATTGATATTTACTATTTAAATAATAATCCTTAATAAAGGAAATAAAATGTATTAAAAAATAAGCTTCACCTAAATAATTATATCAAATTTTAACTAGTTGTTACTAGAGCAATCTTCTCATTAATAGGTTGAATGGGATGAACCTTGAATTTAAATGTTTATATTTTGTATTTCTTCAAATCACACATATATTGTTTGTGAGCAGAAGTATATATATATAAATTTTTTTAAATTATATATTTATTTTCTTTCATTCTAGCAGAAAAGCAAAAAACAAACTTTTCTTTTAGAGAATTTTTGGTTGTAAACTTATTTTGTATGTATACACACGTACATATATACTAAAGAGTAATGCGTTACTTTTTTGATATCATGTAAACATTGTAAAATTGAAAAACAGTGTTTGTATACTAAACATAAACTATGCCAATCAACTCAGAATCACTTTCCCAGTCAATTTAACAATACACGTTTCTCCCTTAGATGCCCATGTATATCTTGTTCAAACTAATGTTTCGTTTTAACATAGATAAACATTTTGGATATAAGTCAGCGCTTTAAAATAAGATGTAGATGTTCCACTATTTCGCTTAAGATCATACTTATTGATAACCCCAGAAAACAAACACTTATATGTACTTTAAATCTTTAATTTCAATGTAAAATTGCTAGATGGATATGAGAGTTGGAATCTTCGCCCACTTACAAGTGTTTGTCAACAGAAGCCTGCATAGAAACCTAAAAATTTTCTGGTTTAACATTATATCCAACGCCAAATTATGGTCGACCATTAACCAAATCACAGTACATTCAGAAATCCCTAAAAGTAAGTGGAGATGAATTGGGCACAAACTAAGAAAGGATGTTCTTGATATCGGCAGTACTGCGATCGAATGGAATCATCAAGATAGCCGAAGAATGGTTCGACTAACATTAACGTGGGGTAGGCATCTGAAGAATGAAGTCGATAAATCTGGTAGACGATAGGAACAAATCGCTCAAATTATGCTCCTTATAGGGACGGTCATGTTAACAGTGTAGTATACATAATATGAAAACGATGTCTTGAGAAAGTAAAAAAAACACCTTAATGGTACCAAATCAAAATTGATTATTTGTAAAATTGAACACAATATTGATTTTAATATTAGATTTGAAATTACGTCATAAAAGAATAATATAACTTTCCCTGATCAGTCAATGATTGTTGAAGCTTTTACATCTGGGCAATAATATTGAGGAACTTCTAGAATTAATCTTTCTCAATTGACAGCAGGAATCTTTTATTGAACTGCTCAAGCATTTATTAACATTCGATTAGCATCAATGGTAAGTCAACGACAGGGTATCTGATTTTAAGCAAAGGCTTGATATATAAACGTATTATAATAATCCTAGCAATATGAGCGGACAGCAGCCGTTGGTCCTGAATCGGTTACTGAAGTCTAATACACTTTAACAATATCCGATTTATATAACCGCAAACAAATATAAGCCAAAGTGGTGAAGATTTGTTGAGGGCCTATGCTACATATAGGAACGAAGAGAACATATATATTAAAAAAAAAACGACTCAATGATTTTCCAATCTTTCATATGTCCATTAAATAAAATTGTATATGACTGAAATAATTAATTTTGAAAAGGTCTTAAAATTGTAAAATTTATTTTATAATATTTTCTTAATTACCTATAAATGTGGAAAAAAGATTCTTCTATAAGATCAATATCCTTTTTCAAAAGGATAAGGTAAGCATATTTCAAATAGCTTGTAATAAAAAACGAAATAACAAACTTCGTCATATTAGAGTATAATTGTTTTATTGAACAGATATTACTCATACGACAGGGCTATGAATGCTATATCAAATTTATATACCTTAAGTTAAATTCTTATAACTTTAAATGTTTTTAACCGAATTTAACGTTTTATATCTTATTTTATAGGTAATAACATCTAAATTTTATTTTATTGTAAAAAGAATGGAAATATTAAAATTTCTTTATTTTTTATGAAATTTTGCAATGCGAATGGAGTGCTGACAAATATTATGGCTCGATCAAGGGCCAAAATATTAGTCAGCACTCCATAGAGAAAAGTAATGACAAACTGTCCACTTAAAGATCCACTACGTTCGTCATCAGTATTCATTGTGCCTTTTAACGCAAATTATCCGGATCGTCTTTTTAACTTGCTTTACTTTTTTTTAGAAAAAGAATACGTAATTTTAAATATTCATATATCAAAAGTGTTTTCTAATAAAATACCATTGTAATAATAAAGATTTCGTTCCAGATGCAAAGATTTTTTATAAAAACATCAGTTTTAATATTAAATATGATTTACACCAATTTGAAAGCATCTTAGAATCACTTTCTTAGTCAATTAAACGATATCAGTCCTTCCGACTGGACAGCTGCATGTTGCATCAAATCAAAGTTTATGCCTTAATATTTGTATTCATTTGTATATTTGGTTTATCTAACAAAAAGAAAACTTTTCTTTACTATGTTAAAATTAAAAAAAATGTATCCATAAACAATATTCTCAGAATTACTTTATATACTTTGTAAAACGTATCTTTTTATAACCTACACCAGCATAGGAAGAGAGGGTATAATGTGCTTGTATGGATGTATACAATATAGAGAAAAACAAATAAGAATGTTATATTCGGCTTGGCCGAATCTTTAATACCCACCATCAAAATGGATTAAAGTATATTTAAATGGTAATTGTTTTTGTGTAAAGTAAAATTTAGAAAAAAGCTCTGCTATATTTAAACCATAAATTGAATAAAAGAAACGATTTTAATTAATATATTTAAATTCTTTTATTTTATTTATTTCAAAAATGTTTAATGTTAAATTACACATAACATTTACTGTGTCTAACATTACTGTTTAACGGCATTTCCAAAATTTCATCTTTTTACGTTTTTCCGTTACATATTTGTGATATTATTATGATAGACTAAAATACGATATAGATTAAAAATAATTGATTATTTTAGACGTGTGTGAAAGTGGGAGGAGCACGCCATGACGGAGATCGCTAGATCGACTTAGAATCTTATCAGAATCGATAAGACATTTTCATCGTTTACACTAAAATACTTCAAAGTTACAGATTTTCATGAGTTTTTGTTCCATAACTTCCTCATTTATAATTCAATTCTGCGTTTTCCGTTTTAAATACCAAACAAACTTTATAAAAGATAAATATTTGTCCCAAATTGTGCTTTCAACAGACAGACAGACGGACGGATATCACTAGATCGACTTAGAATCTTACCAGGACCCAGAATATAGACGAATATTTTAACATGTTTCAAACGGAATGACAAACCCAATATACCCCTCATCATTTTTTGATGGTGGGTATAACAATTGAAAGAAAATAAGAAAAATATTTTAGAATAAAAATTCTGGGGCTTTGAAACCAAGACAAAAAATGACTCAATTTAATACTTATTTAATTGTTATATAATTTATAATTACTTTTATTTAACAACAATTTTGTTTCTAACGTTTGCACGAACAGTATTAACATTTTAGCATGAACTAAATACTTGGGAATTTTAAGTGAAACATTGAAATGAGGCATCAGCAAAACACTTTACAAAATTTTCTTTTCGTAGAAATTTTTATTAAAACTTTCTTTGTATAGTAAATTTTAAACGTTTTTCTTTTAGATATTTTTTTTTTCAAAAACTGTTTAAACAATTTTTATTGAAAATAGTTTTTTAATGGAAAATTGTTTAAAAAAAAAATTAGAGAAAATTTCGCAAAATTTTCTTTTCATAGAAAATATTTCATAAATTTTTCTTTTGTATAAATAACAAAATTTTCTTTTAATAGAAATTTTATCACAAACTTTCCTTTTAATGGAAAATTTTTCATCAAATTTGTTTTTTATAGAAAATTTTTCACAAAATTTGATTTTTATAGAAAAATTCTTCACGAAATTGGTTTTTTACGGAAAATGTTTCACAAAATTTGCTTTTTATAGAAAAATTTTTTCTTTCACAAGATTTGTTTTTATAGAAAAATTTTCCACAAAATTTGCTTTTAAAGAAAATTTTTCCACAAAATTTCCTTTAATGGAAAATTTTTGCTTTTTATAGAAAATTTTTCACAAAATTTACTTTTTATAGAAAATTTTGCAAAAAAATTTGCTTTGTATAGAAAATTTTGCACAAAATTTGCTTTGTGTAGAAAATTTTTTCACAAAAAAAATTTTTAAAGAAAAAAATTTTAAAAGAAAATTTTTTTCACAGATTTTTGTCCAAAAATTGTATTTTTTCCGGAAAATTGTCCAAAATTTTTCTTTTTAAAGAATTTTTTTCTTTTTATAGATAAATTTCCAAAAAAAATTTTCATTTTTAAAGGAAACTTTCAAAAAAATTTCTTTTTATAAAAAAATTATACAAAAATGTTCCTTTTATTAATTTATTTATTTATTTATTCATTCGATTACAAGCCCATTCAAGCCTATTTTAATCTAGTTATATATTAGTGGATAGAATTAATAGCATAAATTTTTTTTATAAAAAATTGTCCAAAAATTTTCTTTTAATTGAAATTTTCCAAAAATTCTCTTCTGAACATTTTTCGAAAAATAATATGTGTTAGGAATTTGGTTCTCATAATCATTGTTCACAATTTTCTCATTCTCACTTTTTAATTTATCTAATGTGTTTTGATTGAAATTAAAATATATATAAAAAATATATATATTCTTACAATGCAACCAAAATAGCAACACTTTAAGTGCAACATGTATACCACCCAATCAACCAGCCATTACTCCTTGTCTTTTAACATTAATATTTCAGTTCTAATATTTTAGCAAAAAAAAAAAAATATTTAAATATTTATGAATATTTATTATGAAAGCATATTTTTTATTTATTATGAAAAGCATTTTAAATTTTTAATGTTTTATAAGTTGAAAGTTAGAAAAAGGAATAAATTGTAGAAACTGAATCCATATTTTTTTAATATTAAATAATGCATTAAATTTTTAGTTTTATCTTAATATTCTGATAGAAAATTTTGTAACATTTTATTGCTTTATTTGGTACAAAACTTTATTACAGATTTATTTTCATTCTTAGTTTTAGTATCTTAAAAGTTTCTATGACATTTTCCCCAACAAATCCATAACAGTATCATTTTTTGCACATATTTTGCACAGTTTTAAGAAAAGGAAGAATTTCATTTCAAAATGAATTTTTGTAAAATATTTGGTTTGTTTGTAAAACTTTCCATTTCCATTGTATTTGTTATATTTAGTTTTATTTCATTTTATTGTTTGTTATTTTCCAATAAAATTCTTTTTGTATTGAAACAATTGCAATATTTGTCACTACTACAATTTGTTATCACTAAGTGTTAGAGAAACTTTAAACATATAATTAAACAAGTAAGAGTGTTTTAGACGGTCAAGCCAAATGATACCCTACACTACATAAATGCAGAATTATTGTTATGTAAAATATGGCAGCGTGAAATACAAGTGAAATACAAGTGTTGACTTATCTATTAATATTACACATATGCGCTAAATGGACCGACTGCAATGAAATTTCGAAAATATTTTGGATGGTAGAGGACACCTGTATGAGAGCTTGGCGAAATAATAAACCGATTATAATGAAATTTGAAAGGGAACTTTAGATATGCACAAAAAATGTGTGTACTGAATTTCAATAAACAATATTCATATTTCAGAGAGTTAAAGGTATTATTGCTAATTCCGGGGGGTCATTTGTATGGGGGCTATGAAAAATAATGAACCAATACTAACCAATTTCAATTGGCTTCATCCCTGAGTAAAAATAATTATCTATGTCAAATTTCAGTAAGATATCTATAAAACTGCGACTTTCCCCACATTTTTGTAGCATTTTACGCTGTAAAACCCTCATTTTGGTTGAACGTTTGTATGGGGACTAGGTGACCTATAAGACCGATTAGAATGAAATTTGTAAAACCCTCATTTTGGGGAGAACGTTTGTATGGGGGCTAGGTGACCTATAAGACCGATTGGAATGAAATTTGAAACGTTAGTTTGGATTCATATCAGAAATATTTGTGCTCCATTTCAATAAATTATACACATAATTAAGAGATTTATAGGCATTATAGGCCATTCCAGGAGGACATTTGTATTGGGGCTATGAGAAATAATGGACCGATCATGACCAATTTCAATAGGCTTCGTCACTGGTCCAAAATAATAATCTGTGCCAAATTTGATGATAGCTTTAAAACTTCATTCATTAAATCGACATCATTAAATCGACTAAGAAAGTGATTCTAATCCGAACGGTATACTTAAAGGTGGGTGTTCGTTTATTATTTCTCTATGTTACATACATTCGCACAAACGCATTATACCCTCTCCACCAAAGGTGGTGTAGGGTATAAATACTTAGTTGAAATATTTCAAAATATAATTGTATTTGACATTGTTTGGTGAAAGTATTAAAAGCTTTTTTGTAATTGTTTTTTATAACTGAAATTAAATGACATAATCTCTAAATTCTATTCTAATGCATTTCAAAGAGAATTTTTAACCATTTACAGAGAAAATAATAAGTGAAATAACTAAAGAAAGTTTAAATTATAACAATTGTTATAATGAGGTTTATGAGAGGAAGATAATTAAATGTTTAATGAAGATATTAAGCAAAGATAAATTATTACTTATATAACTTAATAGCTCGAAGTGTTTTTAACAGAAAGTGTTTTCAAAATTTCAAGAATGTCTTTAAAGTATATTTAAATTTTATACGCAAAATTTAAATTAAAAAGACAAAAAAAATGAAAAATTTCAAAGAAATCAATAAAATATTTGTTTAATATACCACTTTATCAAGATCGCCAACAGTAGTTCAAAAATCACCTTTTCACTTCTTATGTAATATCTTAATAAAAATCACCTGTTCGAAGCATGAATTTAATGTCATGAAGACATGAAGCTGACGCTTCAAACTTAAATGTTTAATGTTTTTGTTAATTTTTTACAATAATTGAAATAGTAACCCAGCAAACTCTAAAGTTTGAGAACTATTAGAAATTAATCTCAATTTTAATTGACAAATGTTTCAAGACAATTTCAAAGACATTTGTCAGTAAAAAGATGAATTATTTAATAAATTGAGAAATCGTATCACTATTAAATTGTTCTCAAAAGTGTTTCACGATCCGAACCAGCTTCAGGATCATAAGTAAATATACAAATTATATTCAATATTTTGTGCTAATATTTATAGTAATATTAAATTAAATAGCATTTAAATTAAAAATTTAAATCTCAAAATGTTTATCGTAAAAATTTCATTAAACAACTAATAGAGTAGTTTTATATAATCGTAAAAGAGTTCCAGAAAAACATGCGTTTTCCATAATTTCATTATACAATTTCTCTAAGTGTTTCTCTCCTTAAAAAAAAGTTCACTGAGTGTCCGTATGCCTGATAATGAGGAGAAAACAAAGCACTTAACTTTATTTTTGCTGATGAGCTTAGCCAGATGTCAGCTCAAACTTTCTATGTAGATCATATTATTTTAGTGCATAAAACTAACGTCTTAGAGTGAAAATTTACTATTTTCTCCTGGATCCGTGACTAGCTAAGGCAGATACTTTAAAATCAGCTTTTGTCAATTTGAATGTTTAAAATTTAATATCGCAGGTGTTGATTGAAAAAAACACGTTACAAATGTGCTAAAATTTTCTACTTTTCAGGAAAATTTAGTGTAATGAAGAGGGGAATGAAGTGGGAATTTTAAACTTAGCTGAAATAAAGCGAATCTTAATATATTATTTTTAGTAACTGAGTTAGTTTTCACTCAAGATTAAGTTTATTTTAAACTATTTTTGTAGAAATTTCAATGCAGATTTTACACGACCTAATATTTTGCATAAAAACACAAATCCTTTCGAGAAAAACATAGAACACATAGAAGCGAAAGACGTAGTCAAGTCATTTGTTAAAAGCCTATCTTTGAGAATAATATAACCTAACGCATGTTTGACAAAGATATTTTAAAAGATCGTAAAAAATTTCTTTAAAATTATTTTATTGACATACTGCTAGAAGTTTAAAATCTTCGAATAAGAACTTTTTAAATTTAGACATTTTTGAACACATTATAATGAGTTAATGAAATTAAATTTGATGAAGTTCAATTTACAAATTCATTACATAATTGTATTTTGATTAGGTTATTTGCGTTCTTCTCCTTCTCAATTGAGCAACCAGTTAGCTCGTACAAATCTTAAGAAGGCAACTGCTCTAAAACCAATACGCGAAATGCTAAAGATATTAATATTTCTAATCATATCAAAATATGGTACATACTAGTGAGGAATAATCGGAGAAAATGACATTTGGAAAAAATGGGAAAACTATTTTTGAAATTAACAGATTTTTAAACAATTTTTTCAAGTATCTCTGGATTATATAGAACTATAAAGAATTATATGGGAACTAATGTCAAAAAATGGTTGTGGATCAAGTTCATTTGCTCAATTCATATCAAGATTTTGGACTTAAACTTTTTATAAGATTACAATCATTACACCAGCAACTCAAATAGGAAAATGATTCAAAGATTTTGCATCTAAGTTAGTGTGAACATTTCATAATTTAAATAACATAAAAAGAACTTTAATCAATAAAATTGTTTTATTTTCCCTATATTTTTCTAAAATTTCTTTTGAATTTCTCTAAATTTTTCAATATTTATTAATTTCATTACAATTAACTTTTATTAAACTAAATATTTTTTCATAATAAATATTTATGAAAGCAATTGCAAGGCAACACCTTAATTAAACTAACAAAAAATTTTAATTGAAAAAGAAAAAAATATTTTTATATCCACCATCAAAAAATGATGGTGGTATATTGGATTTGTAATTCCGTTTGCAACATGTTAAAATTTTTGTCTAAGACCCCAACATGTATATATATTCTTGGTCTTGGTAAAGTTCTAAGTCGATCTAGCGATGTCCGTCAGTCTGTCAGTTTGTCTCTCTACCTGTCAGTTGAAAGCACGATAGAAATCAGACCAATTGAGCTAAGAAGATGAAATTTGGTACAAATATTCCTCTTATATAAGGTTTGTTTGATGTTGAAAATGTTCAACAAAAACCCATGAAAATCTGTAATTTCGGATCATATGTCATCAATATGAAACAAAGATGAAATTTAAGGTAAAACATAATATAGTAACGGGAAACTTAGATGCGAAAAATAGACGTGACCTGGACATTTTTTTTCGCCCTCTCATTAAACTATGACTTTTTAAGTATATTTGGCCCTAAATATGAAAACGAAGAACGTACAAAGATGAAATTTTAGATTGACTGTTAGATAGTTGGAAGAATATTGAAAAAAAAAATGGGCGTGGTCATTTTCAATTCATCGTTGATTAGTACAAAGAAACTTGGATAAAAAATATATTAAATATATTTTAATGGTGGGTATTAAAGATTCGG
>JACGTJ010023618.1:0-18496 GCA_014858695.1 Chrysomya rufifacies | reverse complement strand
TTAACTAGAACTGAATTATTATTAAACTAGACCTCAACTACAGTGAGTTATAACTGAAATAGTACTAAATTAGAACTGAACTGTATATGAATTATTCAAAGTATTTGCGGGTTTAGGTTCAATTACTACCCCGAAAATAGATCGTGAATCTAACCAAGACGAGTTCTATGTAAAAATGTCTCATATTTTAGAAGTCGAATAGGGACTGAAGAGCATTCTGGTCGCAGTCTTGCAGTAGTACAGAAGCCATCTAACTGCTTTTCAAATAGACAAGATTTCACTTTAAAATATATTACAGAGATCCGGTAGTTTGAAGGAAATTTGTTTTAAAACACTGTAGATTAAAAAATATCACTGCTTAGATTTGGAAACATTCGTAATGTCATCAATTGTTCCATCCTCTACAGATGGTACGTTTGATGTACTGATGAAATTTCCGTCCCAGATAGGAGATGGAGTGCAAACATAGACGTTATCTGGAATATTGAAGAGCTTTTAGACGGACGCATGTCCATGTTAAGACTCTCACGGAGTTGACAGCGCTTTTTTGTCCATAATATCCACTGGTAACTATCCTATTCTAAGTAGGGATTATAAACGCAAAACTGCGCACATTAAACCATATAAATTTTCAATAATTGTTAAGCATTTCATGTATATATTCTATATATTCTTTTTATTTATATTTTTATAAAAACTAATTTAAAATTACGAAAACATATTAAGATTTGAAAATCAAATCATTTTAAAACTACCATTCGTAGAAAATATGTGTTTTTGGAACACCTTTTTTCAATAATGCATCATCCTCATCAACTTCTACTCAAAAAACACTCGTTTCCGAATAATCATCCAAATAAATTCTCTCACCATTCCTATGTCAGTACAATTTTTTCCAAGGAATTATTTCCCACGAACGTACAATATGATTTCCAAATAGAAAATCTTTAACCTTATTCATAATATAGAAAGAAATGCCAAAGAATGAAGCAAAATATAACCAAAATTGTCCTAATCTCTCCCAAATACTTAAATGATAACGAGCTCCCAATTGTAGAATATCCAAATCAAGTTGAAAAGTAAGACCTTGTTTAGCTGGAGTTTTACGTACATACGATTCTTGTAGATCTAATTGAAAAAAGGCAGGATTCGATTTGACTTGATTCAACATGGATTCAATTTGGTATTGTTGTATATTTGAAGAGTTTGTAAGAAATTTTAAATCACGAAAAGAAGTTTTCGTATTACGTCCGGGAAAGGGACAAGTAAATTCTATATATTGTTTAAGTATAAGTTCGGCACGTAATATGATAATACCGCTGGTAAGTTGCGATGCAGAAGGTAAGTCAAAATGGTGTATTAATAAGGCTGGTGGGGATAAGCGGCATTTATGCTAAAATGGCAAATAATTGTAATAAAATTAATTTTTAGGTTAGTTTGAATTGGGTTTGCGAAAACCTTTAATTGAGCCTCAAAAAATAAAGCTATATCAAAAGATATTAAATTTAGCTTTAGAGTTTCCAAATGTTGTACAAAATGAACACGATCCACAATACCA
Organism: Chrysomya rufifacies; assembly: GCA_014858695.1. NCBI lineage: Eukaryota > Metazoa > Arthropoda > Insecta > Diptera > Calliphoridae > Chrysomya > Chrysomya rufifacies. Next base: position 16,938 of record JACGTJ010023618.1, on the reverse strand, counting down.
TCATAATCCAAATCTTCAGTCCAATACTAAGTGTAGAGAATTTTTGAAATTAACAACAAATAAAACTATAAAATTACTATCAACTCACCTTTATGCCTTCACATTTATCGTTATTATCTCCATTCAAAGCATTATTTAAATTTGGAAATGTACTACAGACCAATAATTCAGTTCCTCTTTCTTCAGCTCTTTTATTAGTTTCGGCCAAAAATATTGAATTATATTTGAATTGTACTTGAGGTTGTTCGTATAAAACACGTGATTCTGCTATTCCGGAATAAGGACTTAAAAGCGATACCAAAAGTACTGGTATCATTACGGATAGTATTAAAAATGTCAACACCAATAGAGTAGCAGTGGAACATATTGCATTTTTATAAATAATAGATGTGTTCGTGGCATGTAGCGGTATAAATTTCATGTTTTTCACTTATTCTCTGGTTATTAAATTTTGTTTATTAATTTAATATTTACTAGTGAGTGAAGTTTTTGATAATAAAATTTAATTTTAAATGATTAATATAACCAGCAAGTGTTTACAAAAAATAGTTACCATAGCTACAATAGGTTCACCTAAGAATTTAATATGACAGGTGCTGGACTTTGGAAAAGAATATTGTTATATTAAGGGTTGTATTGTACGTCAAAAAATTTATGAAAATGTTCATCAGTCGTTAGGTAGCTCTGGGTTGAAGAACATGTCTCGGGTCGTCGTAATTATTTTTTAAATACAACCAGCCGCGTTTGTGTTGTTTGATCTTCGAGAATCTTGCGTCTCGCTCATACCGGTGCGATATATTAGCACGCATAACTGTAAATGCTGTGCGTGATTTTGTATCAACCGCGTGTTTTTAATTTTACTGGAGGAGAACCATTAAACTCAACATACTGAAGATCCGTATATCCCTGCTTCCTAATATAAAGATATAGGTCGACTTAGGATCAAAATAATTATTGGTGGAGACCATTATTTAAACTCAGTTTTTTATCAAGGGCGTGTTTGAATCCTTCCTATATGATGATATAGGTAGCGATTGTACTGAGGCCTTCGTGTGACAACCTGGCAATATGTGTGCCTATTTTGCACCGCCATTAAATTTGAAGAATTCAAAAAAAAAAAAAAAAAAAAAAAAAAATCTAATCAAATAGGAAACTTTCAAAAAAATTGGGACTTGTTTTAACTATCTAAAGAATTTTCTTAGATTTTTTTAAATATTTTTCTTTAAGAAAATATGTTGTTCTAGCTGCAAAATTAAACGTTTTCAGTTTATTTTTCGCATTTAAAAACTTGTCATTATTACTGGGATGAAAGCCCTTGGCCGAGGTACCTTGAGGCATTCCACTGCGTAGAGTCAGATATCGAGGGAATGAATAAACTGTGTTGAAATCTAAAAATCGGTTAAACTTTTTTATACATAAGGAATTTTCCGGGAATTACGCAGATATTCGGTACTACGGAAAATCCCTTTGAAAACGTTACTAGCCAGACATTTATTACTACTGGATTTTTAATATATATTTTTATATATAAAATATTTTTTTTTAATATACATAAAAACGTGGTAATATCAAATATTGCATGGCATTAAATGTATTTCACAGTTGTCTTATGTTAGCTGCCACTAAATTCTTGAATTCATTAGATTTTTAAACTAAACTTTGTTTAATTGTTTGAAACCTTCTCTTTGATGTTTCAAATATTCCTTACGACAATCCATATCATCAGCGGGACGATTGTAAGGCAACCAAACGGGTTCACCCACAAAATAACGTTTAGCTTTAATATAATTCTAAAATAATCGACAATTGTTAAAATGTTAAAACGATTTAAAAAAATTTCATACTAACATTAGTATCTAAAGTGAAACGATGATAAATGCCAGCTGGTATAATAATTAAATCTCCTTTAGTAACTTCAATACGTATCCAATTTTCTTCATTGCTGTAAATTTGTACATATTTCTTTGATATTAATAATTACATTTGAAGTTTCAAATCAAAAAATACTTACTCTCTTACATCAAAATATCCTGAACCATCTAAAACCAAACGTATTTCTTCATCCGTATGTAAATGTTCGGTAAAAAATGATTTCAATTTATTCTCATAATCGACTAAACATTTTTCCGAACAGGTTATTTCATCTTCATAGCTGTAATTTCTTTGTTTACGTAAATTTTGAAGAGTATTATCATTTTCATAGTTATCGGCATTGATCTGAAAGAAATTCATTTTAGTTTTTGTCCTATTTGTGGGACATAGAAATTTACTGAAATTATCTAAAATATCTCCAGCGTTTTGATTTAAACTATAGGTGCAGATTTGAAAATTTTAGATCACATTTTTTCGCATATAGTTTGATATCTCGAATCTAGACGGTTTTGGAAAAATGAATTGCATTGCCCACAATTTGCAATTCATGTTATTTATTGGAAAAATAAATGAAATTACTATCAATTTACATATAACAAAAACCAGTTAATTATTTATTTTGCCCCGTGAAAAAAGAATACGAGAATTATTTGTAATTTTTGCAAATACAAATACGTTATTTGGTTATGTTTTTGTCAATAAAATAAACAAGTTTCAAAAGTTCTAGATAATTTAATAACAAAGATCCTATATTTTGTTTTGACAATGCAATTGTCCTTAAAATAAATAAAAAAAAAATCGTTAAAATTACGAAAATTTTAAATGGCAACATATAATTGTATAAATCCCCAACATGGAGAAATTTAATGTTAAAGACGGCACACCCTAATCAAAGAAACACCACATAAAAACAAAATACAATAAACAAAGATAAGAAAGATTTACCACCCCCTTCACCCCATTTGAACAATATCATACAAAACCAATTGACACTATTTGAACGAACTTACCAGAAAATGTTCCACACCAGTTTTACTGTACAGTTCTTCTAAACTAACAAATACCGGTGGATTACGATGATGTTCCAAACGTTGGTCGGTAGTTTCATTATCCATTAACCAAGCTTTAACCATTTTTTCTCCAACAAAAACCACTTAATTCAAATGCAAAATAAACCAGTGTAATCGAACGTCCGACGTTCACAAAATAAATGATGATAACCTTGATAAACTAATAATGTTGCCAGCTGTTTTATTTTCTTAACAAACAGATCAATTGCTGATAGGGCAACCTTATTGCTTTACAGTATTGCCAGTTTCAATTCAGTTTTTGACAGGAAACAGAAACCAATTAAACACAATTTTGTTTTTTTAATTTTTTTATTATTTTTAATAATTAATTCTTTTTATAAACTTAAGACTTAAAATTAAAAATATTTTGTGTTCATTAATTTTTTTTTAATTAATGTTTTTTGTTTAGGATTTTACTTAAAGTTGTTGTTGTAGTTCTATGTGTTTGTTGCTGTTAATACAAATCTCTTCTCATTTCTTTGTTTATAACTCAAAGTTGTGTTTTTTTAATTTTTGGTTTTTTAATTTTTATTAATTAATATATAATTATCAATAAATAAAATAAAAATTGTAACTTAAAAAATACAAATAATTTTTTTTTTTTTGGTGGACTAATAATGTTCTGCTCACTGGTTCAGATGTTAATAGAGCCAAACTTTCCCTTGAGTTATTACATTAAGATGTTAAAAAATGAAACACAAAATATTTAAATTAGGAAAAAAAAAACTTAAAGAACGTGAAATTCAAAAGAAAAATAAAATGCCAAGAAACGCACACTCTTTAATTTATAAAGATAAACTTTAAGGGAGAGCGGAGAGAACATTATGATGGTTGTTGATGTTATGTTTAATATAAATTTCCACCGAACGTTGTTTATTATCTAGCGGCTACAGAGATGTTGGGCCTAGCCGTAAGCTCTAATTTTTTGATTATAGAGTATGGTGGGGTGTAACACCTTACATGCTCTTTTCCATCTTGATGAGTTCAGCAATACCGTCGTACATTTCCTTGACAGCTTGGAATTCGGTAAGACCCATACGGCGCTTGTTGGAGATATCGTATACACCACCTTCAGCTTCAGTGTGTTCACCACGAGTACCACGGACTTGCAAGTTGTATTTACCAGCAACTTCTTCCAATTTAGCCTTGTTGGCGGCCAATTTGGGGAGCTTGATGTGCACGGAGGCACGGATGGTGGTACCCAAGTTGGTGGGGCAGAAGGTCAAGAAGCCCAAACGATCATCGTGGCTGAAGGGAATGCGCTTTTCAATTTCATTGACGGCGGTTACCAAACGACGGTAGACTTCACCCAAATCACCACCCATTTGCATGGAGATGATACGCAAGTGATCTTCTTCATTGCACCAGACCAAGAAGGTCTTGTTGTCGTTGTGGTAGATACCACGACCAGATGGCCAGTAACGGCAGGCGTTGGCGGCTTGCAAGAAACGATCACCTTCCTTGAACAAGAAGTGATCATCGATCAATTGTTGTTGAACGGATTTCTCCATACCGGTCAAGGGGTAGAATTTACCCTTCAATTCACCTTCCAAACCGGACAAGGTGGTGGAGACTTTCTGTTCCATCTCTTTGTATTGGGCTTCAGTCAAGCAGGGGTTGAAGGGGTAACCTTGCATGGAACGACCGCAACGAACACGGGTAGAGATGACGAATTCATTGTTGGGGTCCAAGTTGGAGAAGACGGAAACATCACCGAAATCTCTGGCGGGGTGCTTGTCGGTCTTCTTGAAACCACCATGGTAATCTTCAATGATGGGATCGAAAAGTTCAGCGAATACTGTGTAGGCTTCAGCATCGGGAGCATAGATACCGACACCGGAATCGTGGTTCTCCAAACCGGATTGGATGCAATCCAACAAAGTTGAACCGAAGCTGGGGGTCTTCTTGTTCTTAAGGTTATCGAAGACTTCCTTGGTCAAGTACTTCTTCAACAAAGACTTGGAGTCGGAGGCAGCCAATTTGGCATAACCTTCTTCCAATTTAGCGAGAACAGCAGCATCAACCATGGTGTCTTGTTTACTAAAAATAAAAAGAAATAAAACGACAACAAATTAGTTTCATATGTTTCAAATAAAATTTTAAAATATTACAAAAAAAAAAAAAAATCTTACAATAAATTATCAGATTCACACCATTTACTACAATATTTTAAAAATTGTAAACTTGGTTTGCTGATCTTTATATTATGTTGGGTTAAATGACAAATTCTTAAGATTAAACGAATTTTGTTGTAGAATTTTTTATAGGCCAGAGACTAAAATTGTAAATATTTTATTTAAATTTTATGTTAAATGTCAAAAATTATAATTTTTATTAGATGGATTTCAAAAATCCGAAGTTGAAATACCAACACCAATTAATTCAAACAAGTTTTATATTCTTAATTGATTCTAGTTATTATTTTGAATAATGGGTGATTATTAGTTGGAAAGGTGTGTTAACTTATCTACTATTTATCCAAAGTTAACTAAGGGATTAAATGATTAGTTTGTATCGAGTTAAAATTTGATTATTTAACGACTTTTGTTTCAAAATTGTAGTCTATTAATATTGTTCTAAGTCAATTTTGAAATAGGTGAATCGGTTATAACAAATTTTGTTTAAAATCGTAAATGCTTAATATTCCAAAACGTTACCGATTGATATTTTCAAAGTTAATTTTAAACGTTTTGAATTGCATATATGAAATTTGAATGTTGACACTTTTTGGAGGTAGTGAAATTGATTTAAAATTGAAATTGATTTAGAGTTTTATTTCACATTTAAAATTATGAAAAAGAACAACTAAAACTTTAAACTACAACTATTTAAATTTATGAATATTATAAATATATTTCTAATTGTAGAATCATAGGCGTTGGCTTTCTATAATTCCCCTCGATTTTATTAAATTCCTAGATTGTTTAAATAGCAATTTAGCAAATTTGCAATAAAAAAACATCTAGATATTAACATGATTAGAGTAGGAAAATACAAGTTCAGGGTTGTTTTTTCTTTTTCAGTTTTTCCAAATTTGTTCTGATAAAAATCTTTCAAGCTCCTTTTTTTTTCTTGTTAATTCAATGAACTCCTTTTGTTTATTCAGCTCTGAAAAACTTCGTCATCATTTACTTTTAACAACAAAAATAACTATTTTGATAACAAACAAAAAAAAGGGTGTTTGAAAAAATTGAACTCTAAGGGAAAAAAAATCTCCCTTAAACCAGACGCCTCATAGGGAAAAAGTAAAGAAGAGCCGGACACGTGACATGCGCTTTTGAAAGGAGTGCCGCTGTCATTGTCTTTTGTAACGTATACTTTTATTTAAAAAATATATACACACATACATAGATATGTATATATGTATATAACATTTATAAAAGTATATAGATTTTAAACTATAGTATATAGTACAAAATTATGTATAATGTTATGTATACAAAAAGCCGGTATGAGTGAAAAAACAACAACAAAAATGTTTAAGTCCACTATGGTTTGTGTCATTTTTATCAGGGGTGGAGATGATTTTTTCCCTTAACAAATGTCTTTGGCGGCGGCGACTGTTGCTTTTTACACAAAAAAAAAAGATATGTAAAAATGCGAATGACTTTTTATGCATTTTTAGCACGCGATGTGTGTTTAAAAAAAAAAAAATCCCTAATCATCATTAGTATTGCTAGTAATGATGGCGGTTGTTAGATTTTGGTGGGGGTTAAAGGTATATGACAAATCATGCTTGCATTAAACATGATTTTCCCTTAAAACAAACTCTTCTTGCTGGTGTAACACAAATGACGTCAACTTTTTGTAAAATTTCAACAATTTTCATGCTTTTAACTTTAATTTGAAAATGACAAAAAGTAAGGAAATAAAATCAGGCATTAAATTGATTTTGAAATTGATAATAAAAAAAAAACTTAAAAGTTTTATGACATTTTTAGGGTGTAGACGACGACGACTTAGGTTGTAAGATAAGACTAGACCATAATTTCAAATAAACTTAAACAGCAGCTATAAACTAAGAAAACCTAGTTTGAGTCATTAAGTTTATAAAATACAATACTCCTTCTTATTAGTTAATCAAATCTCTCGCTCTCTCTCTCACTCTCTTTCTTTCTTTTAGCTATAAAATAAAGTTTAATTGCAAATTATAATAAAGAAAATAACAGTAATACAAATTATTTCACTCAACCATCTGTCAGTCAGTCATTCATTCATTTTATTTTATGTTTGCTTAAGACCTCATATAATTATAATGATTATGACTAAAAGTAAATATAACAATAATAATAATAATGATGATAATGATGATGATGTTTTATGATTTTGATGATAGTTAAGTTAAACAAGATTACTGTGGTCTTATTATTATATGACTATATGACATGCTTCTTAATAAAAAAAAAATATTTAAGTATGGAAAAAAGTAAAAAAATTGTCTATAAAACTGCAAAGTACTTAAAATAAATTAAGTGGGGTCTTCTTATATCTTGTTAATGCAAGTGGAAAAAAAAATTAAAAAAGAAATTCAAGTATTGCAAAAAATCTCTATAGATTTATGGAAAAAGTTAAAGCTTTTCTATTTCTTATGATAATTTAATAAGAAATTGAGTGCTATATCCGTTGAATTAATATAAATTTCAATGAAATCTGTTATAAATTCAAGTTTGTGTTTAATTTCTAAGAGATTCATTCATTCATTTGTATCAAAATCTGGGTAAATAATAAATTTATAACGAATAAGCTCTTATCTTAATAAATAAGCTTCTAAGGTTAAATGAAGCTTAATTATTTTGGTCATAACTTAACTTACAAAATGCAGCTAATGGCTTATGTTTTACTAAGAAAATATGAAAGCACCTAACACACCCCCTTGTTAAAAGTATAATAACATATATAATATGTTCAAAATTTCCGTAATTTTGGGTCGAATTTGAGATAACACAACCTTGTTACTTGAGCCATAGTTTTAATTTAATTGAACTTGATTTCAATTGGTTATCGGGTTAACCGGAAATCGTACTTGATGAAAAGTTATATTTAGAAATCTATCAAAACGTATTTGGAGTTATCACAAACTTGTTATTTGCACCATATGATATAGATTTTAAGAGATCTGGTAGAGCCGCGCGCATTTTTCATATAAAAGCCTTAAAGCTAACATAAACTTCATTCTATACTTGAGATTTGAAAAAAGAAAGAAAACTGATCATTTAGTTTTAAACTTAAAGTTTAATTCGCTTTAAACAAATCAAAGCAGGATCTTCTTCTCTTAATAATTTCAAAATTTTGAGGATTTTGTATACAAATTCAAATGGAAAAATTGAAATCGAGATATATATGGCTACAACAAATGCAATATAAATAACATGTATATTGTTCAATTAATCATGATATCTCGCTATCAAAATACAATTACTTTAGTTGTATTTCTAAGTCCATCTATGTATTTGTATCATGATTCTAAATTACATATTAATTACATATTTTCGTTTTAAAAATATGGATCTAATAAAGGGAACATTGCTTTCTATTAAGATCTATTGCTATTTTTCTTTTCTATTTTAAATGCTGCTTCTGTGTTGCCATATCCTTTAGTTATATGTATAAAGTGAAGGGCAGCACTGAGGCAATATTCTCAATAGAAAAGAATTTAGGCGTAGCTTTGCTCAATATTGTCACAAACATAGAAACAAACAAAAAAAAAATATTGGGTAATTATGCAAATTTCAACAAATTTTTTAGAAACCACAAATGGAAGCTATTTTTTAATAAAATTCAACAGATTTACCTGATTTACTTGAAATCTAATTTAAAATAAAACATTTTCAAGTGTATTAAATTGTTAGAGATGAAGATATAATTAGAGATTTATACACTTAAGGAAAAACCAATGGCATATGTTTCTTCATTGCTTACATTTCCATATATGATAAAAATTTTGTCATATATGCGGTGCGGTCTCTATTGTGCTTTCAACAAACAGACAGACAGACGGACGGACATCGCTAGATCGACTTAGAATCTTAGCACGACCCAGAATATATATACATGTTGGGGTCTTAGATGAATATTTTAACATGTAACAAACGGAATGACAAATCCAATATACCCCTCCTCCCATCATTTTTTGATGGTGGGTATAAAAATCTGGCAACTATATAAATGATAATAAAATCATGATACATAATTATTTGGAGGGAAAATTTCTTTTTCTAGCTGGAATTAGAAGAAATTCCAACCTAGTATAACATATAAGTATATAAAAAAAAAGAAGTTTATATACTAATAGGTATACATAAACCGAGCAACATATGTTTTAGGACCCCTCCCTAGTTTTGGGTTTTTCACAAAAATAGCTTTAACTTAAAATGAAAACCAATTAATTTTTATAAAAATACCTTAAAAATTATTAGGAAATTTTAATTATAAATAAAACAAATACACAAATATTACAAAATCTAGAATTCTTGGCAAAAAGTTGAGTTTAGAAATTGAGAGAAAAAAGAAGAAGAAGAAGTAGAAAAAAAATACACACCCTTCTTCTTGATTAGTGGTAGCATCACCATTTGCTTCGGTAGTGGTGGCATTGGATGCTTTGTCACCGTCAGCGGTGTTTTCGTTAGCATTAGCGGCGTTAGCATCACCATCAACCACTTTGTCCTTTTTATCCTTGGATGCGCAACCGCCCATTTTGTAAGAGTTTGTGTTTTTTTGGTTTTTTTTTTTATAAAGAGAGTTTAAGATTTAAATGTAAGTGTGCGTGTGTGTGTGTTTGTGTGTATAGAGGTAAAAAGTTTGTTTTTTAGTTAAATTTTTATTTTATAAAAAATTTGGCGATTTTGGTCACAAAAGTTGCAGTTTTTCACGTTTACTATTTATATTTTTGTTAAAAATATAGTTTTCTAAAAAAGTTTTGGTTTTTCGTTTTTGGTTTTTAATAAATTTTATATGTATGACAACTACTTTTAAGCTTAAATTAATTAGCAGGTAAAAAAATTAAATCACACTTTTTTGTAATTAAATATATATAATTTTTGGTATCCTTTTTTTAGACTCCTTTTATTTATGTTTATAAGGGAATTTATTTATTTGTATATATAAAGTTTTTTGTTGTTGTTGTTGGGGTTGGGTTTGGGGGGTTTTTAGTAGAATTGCTTGAGAGTTTTGAATTAGGGCGCTGTCCTTTGTGAAAAATATGTGTGTTATAGTTTTTTTTTCTTTCTTTAAATTGTTACAATTTTTTATTATTTAAAGGGTTTTTTTTTTTTGAAAAAGTGGTGGGTTGTATGAAATTTTTTTATGTTTTATTTTTTTTTTTAACTTTAGCTACTCTAGACAATATGTAAAAAAGTTGTTTTATGCAAAAATCTATTTATATTTATTTAAAAAATGTTTGTTAGATTTTTTTTTTTTGAAATTAATGATTCGTTGGTTTTTTTTATAAGGACGTTTTAAATTATGATTTTCGTTTTTAAGTTAATAGAAAAAATTCACAACTTTTTTTTCTTTTTTTATTTAAAATAAATATTTGATTTGTGATTTTTCTTTTTTAAGATTTTTTAGATATTTTTTAGTTTGATTTGTGCAACTGTTTTGATTTCTATTTTTTTTTTTTTTTTTATTTTTAATTTAATTAAATTTGTGCGTTGGGTTTTTTCTCAGTTATTTTTCTATATTTTACGAAAATTAAAGTAATTTTGTTTTATAATTTTTTATATTTATTATATTTTTATTATTTTTTTTAAGTTTAGAAGAAATTTTCAAAAAAACGTTTTCATTTGCTTGCTTTGCCGCGCCCAAAAGTATACTATATACTATACAAAAAAATTGTTTGCTTTTAATATAAAAATTTTTTCCTTTCTTTCTTTTTTTGTCAAAATGCTGCTGCTTTTTCTGCTTCTGCTACTTTTTGCTTTATTTTATTTTTTTGTTTCAATTAGAATTTCAATTCAATTGAATTCTTTCCTTTTTGTATTATGTTTTCAAAAATATATATATATATATATTTAGCAAGCGCGCGCTTTAACGACAACAAACGAACACCACACTCGGAAATTTATAAGGAACTAAACTTCCAAATCCTGTCGATTTTAGTGTTAAGCTGTTAAAGTCTGGTTGGAAATTAAAATTTTTATTGTACATACAACAATGTATAACAAAACTAACTAACTCGAGTCTATATTGAAAAATTATCATCATCATCATCGTCATATAAAAATTTTTATCTCAAATGGTGGTGGTGGTGGGATTTTGAGATGAGTTTTATTGTATAGAAGTTTTGATAATAAAACATTCACACACACGCACACACACACCCAAACAGCCGGCACACTTTTAGCGCAAGTGTATTTTGTAATAAATGCTCAAGAAATTTACTTATTTACATGTATTACATACATGTATAAGTGTGACAATTATATGGTGGTATATAACAACAACTCATTTGTAAACAGGTCTGGCAAATATATTAGAGTTGTAAATTATCAACAAGTTAGCAAAAGAACAAGAGATTAATACAAATTTTCTAATTTGTAGCCCTTTCAAAAGTTTGAAAAATTATGAAATACAAATAATAAAACCAAAAATTTCATCAATTTTATGTCACAAATTTCAAGCGATTTAACCTTTATAGGATTCAAAACTTCGATGATGTGAGGTTTACAATCTCCTCATTCTTTTATCATACGCATTTTTGAAATAAAATTTGTTATACAATAATTCGGATATATTAATTAGTAACAATTTAATTGAATTTTTTGTTAAATTTTATATATAACACAAAATTTCAACAGATTCTTTGTGCTTTAAGCATATTTTCCGAATAATATAAAGAAAATTTTCAAATCTAATACAAAACTTTTTAAAGTAGAAATAGAAATTTAGCAAAATTTTAAGTTTCACATTAATAAATATCTTTCAATTTCATTAAATTTAACAAAATTTTCATATTATTTTACTAAATTTTACATTTCTACTCAAATTTTACATTTTAAACTTGAAAACTCCTTAAATTTTGCAGCTCTGTCTTTAATATAGAATTTTAAAATCGCTCAAATTTTGTTGTTGTTTGTTTCATACTTATTGTTGTTGCTGCTGCTGTTGTTATTCTCATTAGATTTGGGTGTGTGCGTGTTAGCCGGCACATTAACGATGATGCTCGGCTTTAAATTTTTCCTATTTGAAATTGTCGAGAGTATTAAAGGAGAATTTGTACTAGGGTTGATTTCAGTTTTTGTTTATAAAAGAGAAAACTCTTAGCATTTAGGGTGGGAAATGTAAATTAATTTTTGTTGTTGTCGTATTTTTTATAACAATATACCATTAAATATGTTTAATAAATAACAAAGAATTTATTAATTAAATAATATTATTTTTTTTTTTGGTACTGGTATATTGTTAACACTCATCAGATACCAGTATATTTTATGATTTTTTTTCGCTTTTGGAAATTAAATTTTCCCAGCCAAAAAGACATTGACTTTTTATGTTTTGTTTTTTTTGATAGATAATTAAATTATGCTAACAGAGACCTCTAGAGGAAGAAGTTGTAATTATTAGCAAAAAATATGATGATGAAATTTAATACAAATATTGCATTATAAAAGCTAAAGTCGGGTCTTATATATGTTCCCTTCATTTCTATAACATGCAGGCCTTATGCAAGACACAAGTCGGGTCTTAATTATTTCTTTTAAAATTCACTGTTTGTTTTTTTAGGATTATTTATTGCTCTACTTTTACTCTACTTTTAATTATATTTTGAACCTTAATGTAGGCTTCATAATTGTAACTTATCATAAGTTAGTTTCTTTGTGGGATAACTTTACTTTTGATTTTAATGCGAGCCTTAAAGTAGGCTTTATATTTTCTTATAACTGTTTTAAATATTTAAAAGTTTTTTAGAAATTTTATAAAATTACAAAATAAATAAAATTAAACAACTGAGTCTTGGCAAATTCTGGCCAAATTTTAAGATATTCTTTCCTTTTTTAAAGGATATAATTTAAATTTCATTGGGTCCCTAAAACTAGACTTCATTTTTGTTAAACTTGTTCTTAACTAACTCAAACAACAAACTTTTTTACCAGAACTTTCACACATATTGAAATTATGTGAAACTTAAAAATATTTTTAATATTTGAAAACATTTTTCAAGATTTTCGCAATATTTTAAAGTTTTCAAATGCTCTACTTTTAGCATAATTCCAAGCCTAAAAGTAGATTTTGTAATTTATTCTTAAAGTTGTAGAAACTTAACAGAAATTTTGTAAACTTTTAGATTTAGACTAGAACTTAAAATATTTATGCTTTTTGTTAGATTTCATTAATAATTCAAAACTTTTGAATGCTTTCATTTTGGTTTTATTTAAAGCCTAAAAGTAGGTTTTATATTTCAAATTTTTGAAGAAAAACTTTTTTTTTTAAATTGTAATATTTTTAAAATTTTGTCAAAATTTTACTTAATATTTTAGAAGATTTTTAATGTTTTTCAATATTTTAGCTTTTAATCAATGTACAAATCAAATTGTTTTCCAAAAATCTAATTCAATTCAAAATATTAGCTCAAAATTATGTATTTCTTTAACTATTATGGAATACAAGCTATAAAAATATTAATAACTTGTATTATATATTAAACATGTTCAAAATCCATAAATCTTTAATAACACCCCCACCGATATACAAGAAAAACTATTAAGAGAGAGAGAAAAAAAAGCAGTTGAAAACAAACATTTCCTTCCTTTTCCTGCTGTGTCACAAGCATTTTTCATAAAAATCATCTTAATTTTTTCCGCTTTTTTGCCTCTACTTCTATCATATTTCATTGATTGCACTGATTAAAATCCCCAAACGATTGTTAGATTTAATTTCATCATGTAAAACGTTACAGTTTTCTTTTTTTCTGTCTTTTGGTATAAATTGCAAACTATTGGCTTTATTGGTTCATAGACTTTTATTTGTTTTATTTGTTAAATAAACTTTGAGTTTCATAATGTTTAAGAAATACACTCGGCAATAAATCTTGTAGTTTCAAAAAAAAAAAAAAAAATGGTCATGTTAAGCCGGATTATCATTATACAGTGATGACACACTAACGGAAACCGGATGAAGAATTTCTTTTATTTTTAAACATTTCATTGAAATTGTACGTATGTATGCGTGTTTTAATGTGTGTATGTGTTGAGTTATATATAAAAATAACAAGCTTTAGTTTTCACACAATAAATTATAGAATTTATTTAAAGGATGGCAAAAGTATAAAATAAAAAAAATATATTTACGAAATTTACCACAATTAACACAGAATTTATTATATTATATAGTATATATACATATATTAAAAGCCTTTGGCCAAAAAAATGGGGGTGGTAGCCCAACAGCTAAAGAATGAGTAGGATAAAATAGACTATGATTCATGCTTTCAAAAATCTAGAGGGTTGGCAAAAAACAAACCGGCAAAAACGAGGTGTGGGTGTTAAAGGTTTGAGGGGGGTAGTTATTTATAATACAACATATGTACAAGAAACTGTACTACTTTTTATTACAGTTTGTTCCAATTTCATTTAAAATATTTATAAAATTTTTGAATTTTTGGATATTTGTTTAAAACATTTATAATTTACCTTCATTTTGCTGAAATTTTTGCAGTAGTAAATTTTTAACAGGCCTAAACTAAAGATTTAATTTAAGTCGGGGAATCTTAAGTATAAAATGTACTTTTTTGTAAAATGTTTAATTTCGCCTGCAGAACTGAGTTAGAAAATAAACTGAACTGTGATTGAATGAGAACTAAATAAGAATTCGACATAAATTAAACTAAAACTGAACTAGATTTGAATTTGAATTGACCCAGAACTGTTCAAAGACTGGAACTTGAACTTAGCTTGAAGCTAAGTTCAAGACGGAACTTGAACTTAGCTTCAAAATTGTACTAAATGGAACTGAGTTAGAACATAAACTGATTGAAATTGAAGACTAAATTTACCAAAAAGTACAAATGTAGCAAGTTTGCCATTTCTGGCTTAAGTTAAACTTGTAATACAACAAAAGATGTCACATGTTTGTCAAATTTTAGAGAATTATATTTTTATATGCGGCATATCAGCCCTTTGGACAGCTCAGCGGAGTCTGGAGATCTACAAATCTCTCACGGAATGTCAAAATTAAAATCTTCAATTCCAACGTAAAGCCAGTATTGCTATATGGCTGTGAAAGTTGGAATCTTTGTCCACGTGACTACAATGCCTTGCAAGTGTTTGGCAACAGATGCTTGCGTAAAATCTTGAAAAATGTCTGGCCTCACATTATATCGAACGCCAGATTATGGTCGACCACTAACCAGATCGCAGTATATACAAAAATCCGTAAAATAAAAAGGAGATGGATTGGGCACATACTGAGGAAGAATGGCCGTACTGCGATCGAATGGAATAATCATGTTAGCCAAAGAATGAAGTCGAAAAATCTGGCAGAAGCTCAAAAAAGACCGGAAAATGGCGTATATTTGTTGAGGCCCTATGCTTCCTATAGGAACGAAGCGAACATATATATGAATGATAATTTTTATGAAAATTTATATAAATATTCATCTAGTATTTGCTCATTTAATTTCTTTATATTTTTCTATATATTTTTAAGAGAGTATAAAAAAATCTTTATGTTTTGTCTTAAGTTTATTAAACTCTCTATACGCACGTGTGTCCGACAACAGCAGCAGCAGCAACAACAACAAATCTACCTATAAAATTATAACAAACCAACTCCCAAACTTCTTCTACTCTTAACAAATGTTGAGTTTATTTTTCAATAACTATAAATATTTGTTGCTATTTATAACAATTTCTTGTTTTCTATACTCTAACCATTGCCCAGGTGCCTGCATTTATTATTGAGTTATAACAACTATAAGTAGCTATGTATGTGTGTATGTAATTTAAGACTCCCAGCTACTTGACACAAAACAAATAAACTTTGCCAATACTTTGAATAGTGCAGAAAAATGAAACTCAAACTCCTGCCTTTACCTCCTGCTAAGCAAATAAGCTTGTTGCCTTCTTAAAGGAAGGAGAGGGTGGTGGGTGAAAAGTATAAGGCAGACAACGACTTGTTTAATATCAATATTGAAAAATTTAAGGGTTTGGATTTTTTTATACGTTATATAGCAAAGAAATATGTATATATGTATATCAGTCAAGTGGCAGGATATAGTTTAGTCAACACCTAAAACATTATGTTTGTGTTTTTTTTTTTTTGTTGATATATTTGAGATTTACTTATTGTTGTTTTTGGTGTACACATGTGTGTAGTATAGACTCATTGGAAAAACCACTATAAAATACTTCATATTTAAATGACGTTTGTTTATTCAACAGCTTCCTTTTTATGTTATTGTTATTTCTTTTTTTTTTTCAAACATAATTTCTTTTGTTTGTTGAAAAAAAAAACAAAAACATGTGTGGAAATATGTTTAAATCATTAAATCTATTATAGATCTGCTTTTATCCCTTTTTCTTTGGGGTTCTCAAATTGGGTGTGGGAGTTTGCCGTTAGTTAATGTTTTTTTTTTTTTCTTTTCTTTTGGTATTGTATTTGTCATAATACTTGAGTTTTATATAGCAGCGCCAATACATTTTTTCAAGTGTTAAAGCAGCAATTAAAACTGTCAAATTTGAAAATATATTTCAAGGGCCTTTTTGTTTTGGGTAGAGTGTGGTACCTTTTTCAAAACAAAAGGGATCATTTTAAAGATTCAAATTTTTTTTAAATAGACTTTAAAATTTTTAAGTTTTGAGTTTGAACATATAAATTCAAAACAACAAAACTGGAGGTGAGCTAGAACTAGACTGAAACTGGAACTAAACTAGAACTGGACTAGAACAGAACTAGAACTGAACTAGAACTGAACTAGAACTGAACTAGAACTGAAGTAGAACTTTGGGATATATAAGTTTTCGGAACGAATACATTTTTGTATTGTTTAAAGATGTTTATT
>JACGTJ010023601.1:929-11689 GCA_014858695.1 Chrysomya rufifacies | reverse complement strand
GGGATAGTGGTTGGGCCCTATGTAAAATATTGTATGTGGATATAAATATAAATAAACACAATATTCTTCGGGGTTCAAGCTACATAACATTACCCTATAAGTTAATGAAGAAGTCAGCATGTCTCAACATTAGGAATATGGACAATTATTGTTTTAAATGGAGCGTTATTGCAGCATTAAGAGGAAGCAACAATGCAAAAAAAGCAACACAGTGTGCATCGTACAATATTCCAAATATTGATAGCGATGAAATACATTTAGAAAATGTGGTGCTTAATTTCAAAAATATGAAATTTCCTCTGGAACTATCCCAAATAGATGAATTTGAAAAACAAAACCCCAACATCAGCATCAATGTATTTGGGTATGACAACGATGGAGACCAAATTGTTGGACCATACCGATTATGTAGAAAATATAAAACTTATCATATAAGTTTACTACTATTAGAGAACCGTGACTGTACGAAGAGGCATTACGTACTTATTAAAGATTTATCGCGGTAAGCATCATAATAAATATTTAATAATGTTATATTTTTTATTAATATTTTTCTTTTCTTATTAGATTCCTGAAGTCATCATTAACAAAATGTAAAAATTCATTATATTTTTGCAATACGTGTTTGACATATTCACAAAACCCAGAAATGTCAACACGTCATAAGGATGGATGTTCGAGATTGGTTACAAGGATGCCTGATCCAGAACATATGTATGTAGAGTTCAAAAATAATTTAAATAATTTAAGTGTACCATTCGTTATATACGCAGATTTTGAGTGCCTTTTAGAAAAAGTTAGTGATAATATTAGTAGTAAGACCATTAATGAGCAAAAGCATACTCCATGTTCATTTAGCTACTACATTAAATGTAGTTATAATGATCAGTATTCAAAACTAGTGACGTATACCGGACTGGACAGCCCCCAAGTGTTTGTTAGGGAATTGTTAAAAGACTCGAGGGAAATTTATAATAAATATTTAAGCAAGGTAGTACCTATGACTGATATGACTGATGAAGAAAAAGAAGATTTTGCAAATACAGAGGTATGTAAGCTATGTGGTTTAATGTTAAACAATGATAGAGTTCGTGATCACTGTCATTTGACTGGTCGTTATAGAGCAGCTCTTCACAATCACTGCAACATAAATTACAAGCTTAAAAAGTTCATACCAGTATTTTTCCATAATTTATCATCGTATGACAGTCATTTATTTATTAAAGAGTTGGGACAAGTCAATGGAGATATTGATATAATTCCTCTTAATAAAGAGAAATATATCTCTATTACAAAAAATATTCCTATTGATGATGACAATTTTCAAATTAGATTTGTTGACTCATATAGATTTATGGCAACGAGTTTAGATGCTTTATCATCAAATTTAAATATAAATGATTTTAAAATTATTAAAAAGTATTTCCCAGATTCACATAAGTTTAATTTAATTAGAAAAAAAGGAGTATTTCCATACTCATATATGGATTCGTATGCCAAATTTAATGAGGATAAACTCCCTGCACGGGAAAAATTTAAAAATCTACTTACAAATAAAGATTGTAGTCTTGATGATTATCAACATGCAACAAATGTATGGGAAGCATTTGATTGTAAAAATCTTCAAGACTATACTGAGCTATATGTAAAAAGTGATACTTTGATTTTAGCCGATGTTTTTGAAAATTTTCGAAAAATTTGTAGCAGTATTTATGAATTAGATCCATGCCATTATTATACAGCTCCAGGCTTATCATGGGATGCAATGCTAAAATCCACAAAAATTAAATTAGAATTGTTGACTGATGTAGATATGTATAATATGGTAAAAAATAGCATTAGAGGAGGACTCGTGCAATGTTCACTGAGGCATACAAAAGCTAATAATAAATACATGTCAGATTATGATCAATCAAAAGATTCTCAATATCTTATGTATTTAGATGCCAACAATTTATATGGGTGGGCAATGTCTCAATATTTACCAATTTCTGATTTTGTTTGGTTAAACGATGAAGAAATTTATAAATTAGACATACTGTCTTTAGAAGATGAATCGAATGAAGGATATATACTTGAAGTTGACTTGGATTATCCAGAATCACTTCATGATTATCATAATGATTTACCATTTTGCCCAGACAATAAAATAATACCTCCAATGAAACAGAAAAAGTTGATTGCAGATTTGAATGACAAAAGAAAATATGTAATACATTATAGAGTTTTAAAACAATGTCTGAAAAATGGTCTAATTTTAAAGAAAATACATAGGGTAATCAAATTTAAACAGTCTCCATGGTTAAAAAAATATATTGATCTAAATACACACCACAGAACCAAAGCGACAAATGCATTCGAAAAAGATTTTTTCAAACTATTAAATAATGCTGTATACGGTAAAACAATGGAAAATGTTGAGAAAAGAAAAAATGTTTATATTGTAACACAGTGGGAGTCAGAAAGAAGAAACCACAAAGAAGCTAGGGCTCACATTTCACAATTAAACTTTCATAGTTTGTCGAGGTTTGGCGATGATATGTTTGCAGTTGAACTGCAAAGGTTAAATGTATCATGCGACAAACCAATGTACTTAGGTTTTAGTATTTTGGAATTGTCAAAATGGAAAATGTACGACTTCCATTATAGTTACATGAAGCCTAAATTCAAAGAAAATCTGTATTTAAATTATATGGATACGGATTCTTTTATCTACACGATAAAAACGGATGACTTTTATAAAGATATTGCATCCGATGTTCATGAAAGATTTGATACATCTGAGTATCAATCTAACAACCCGTTTAATATACCTATTGTAAACAAAAAAGTATTGGGAATGATGAAAGACGAAAATTGTGGAGTAATAATGAGAGAGTTTGTTGGTCTTAGGGCGAAAATGTGCTCATTTAGAAATGATAATAATAGTGAGGTAAAAAAATCAAAAGGTGTAAAGAAAATGACATTGGATAGAGTGACATTAGCGGATTATAAAAAATGTTTATATTCTAAAAATATACATTGTGACACAATGTATACATTCCGGTCCTATAAACATCAATTATTCACTCAAAAAACAACAAAGATAATTTTAAGTCATAATGATGACAAACGGTTCATTAGAATAGATGGAATAGGAACATATGCTTGGGGGCATTACAAATTCAAACGTGTCGATTTTGAAATAGACGAAATTGCAGAACATCTAATAGACTATGGTAATGAGAAAGATAATATAGGAAATGAATATTACAAAATGCTTTGCGATGACGATGATGATATTCTTTTAGAAGTTCAAGAATTTTCTACAAATATGTTTGATGACTGTGACGATGACATTTTTATGAAAATAGAATATTAGTTAAAATAAAATAAAAAAAAAAAAAAAAAAAAAAAATGAAACAAAATTTATTGTTTGTATATATTTGTATGTTTATTTATTTATTTATTATACATATAAGTTATATAATAAGATTTTAAAATAAATTAATTTATTGAAATTTAATATATAAATTGATGTTTTTCTTAAACAATTTTTTTAACGGATGATGTAAGAGGTGAGTATTCAATTAAACGATCATGAATTAACAAACAATATGCTGATGTATTTGATTCAACTGTTTTATCCAAAGAAAATTCGACTTTTATATCAATAGGACCTGTTGTAACTGATTCATTTTGATGGCTCACATCAATAACGATTATAGGTGCCTCTTCCTTAAATTTTTCGACTGATAGAAGAGGTTGGGGTTCCCTCATGTAATAGTTTTGTTGAAATTTAACGTACATATCATATAATAAAGCATATCGTTCATTATCAAATTTAACGTTTAAATCATCATATGGGTAGGACTCTGAATTTAAATGAACTTTAATGTTGTTAAGATTACAATGTGTAAATTTGTTGCTGCTCTGGAAGGCAATTAAAACAAAACGAGGGCGCTCTCTATTTGCAGCAAGCTTAACATTCCAAATATGATTTTGCGATTGTGAGAGCTGTGGATGATAGTGACAATCCCAACTGCGAAATGCTACAGGCAAAGCTTGACCACTATTAATTATTTTTATTGTATTAAGTTTTGCATAGTCTGAAAGTTTTACATGAGGAATTCTCCAAGTTATATTTTGAATTGTTAGCTTCGATTTCTCATTCGGTTTAGAAGAATGTATTATGTTATCATCATTTTTGGTTCGAAGTAAAATTAATTCATGTTTACAGTTTAATATAATTTTATTGTAATCTTCAGCAAATCCTAATAATGATTTCAATGGTACATAAAAGTTGAAATATCCATCGGGCATGTCAATATATTTATCTGGAGACCAACTTGCATTTCCCATCATTATACTTTCACTATCGTTAAGTGATAGAAAATTTTTAATTGTACTAGAAACTCCAACATGACGACTGCGGTCTATTTCAATACCATTTAACTCATAACGTATCTCCTCGAACAGTTTTGGAACAAAATTATTTTTCAGTTTAAAGTTGTTAGATTTTTTACCATCTGCAGCATTTACAACAAATCCTTCAATATATAAAAAACTTTCACTTGGTAAGACATACAAATCTTGATTTTGTATTGAAATACGAATTTCATCATTGTTATTAAACGATTGTATATATGGTGTATAGGTATGGTAGTCTTTCTTAATAATTCTCTCATCAGAGAATGGTTGTTCCAAAACATTAATAATATCGCTCATTATTCTTCAATTTTAAATTCAATGATTTTAGAAATTGTTTATTAGCTTCGGTAAGTTTTGGAATATTTAAAATTGTTCTTGTTCGTACAATGTTCGGTACTGTAATGTGGCTTTTTGCTCGGTTGACAACATTTTTATTGTATATAATCATTATAATTTGGGTCTTAAATGTAAACGTAGAGTAATACTTTCTCCACGAAAATTGATTAAATCACTATTTTGGTCTACAATAGTAACACTAATGGAACTTATCTCTCTGGTGTTTAGTGGTAAATAAATTAAATTTTGGGGAATCTCATCTATTTTATAACCCGGTGATACATTGATGCCAAATTCATGAATTGTGTGAGCTCTATCACCATTTATATAAGATCCGACTGCTATATTACAATCAACACGTATGGTATTTATTCTGAAAATATTAACAGGCATTTCAGATAAATAGGTATTTCCACCAATTAAAATGTTTTTAGTATAACCCATCAATTGACCAATTGTTCGCTCTTTATCAAAATGGATCTTATCATGAGAAGTAGCCACTTGAACTTGCATTGTATTGTTGTTCGCTCCAATTTTGATTGACTTTTCACTATTTGTCAGACTGTCATATTCAGTTTCTAAATAATCGGCAATGTCCTCAAGTTCATACGAACCAACTGGAATTTCAATAATGTGATCACCAATATGAAATAAATTATTGTCTTCATCAACATTAGGAATGCTATTGTATGTATGAAAATCCACAAGGGAACATTCATAATCCTGTCCCAATTCTATAGGAGGGAAATAATTTGCTGTTAAAGTGGACGAATTTCCGTTTAGAGTTAATGTAATAGACATATTGACTACATAAACTTGAATGAAATAAAAGATTTATAATTATTCTTTTTTATTATAACTATATTTTTATTTTATTTAATAATACATTCATTAATATAATAACATATATATATAAATTTTGTATAACATTAAATATTAAAGTTTTATAAGTATTGCTTAATTATAATATTTGATTATTCTTAATCCAAGAGTTGTGTTCGTTTGAGAAACCTAACCATTTTACATATGCTAGATCATTTTTAGTTTTCAAAATTTTTTCGACTAAATATGTATTTGGATATCTCGTTGGAAGAAGTTCTTCTTCATAAAATCCTCCTTTAATTGTTGTTCCGGTATAATCTTCCAATAAATAAGTTGTTGGATGTGTAATTTGAATTCTATTAATTTTAAATATTTCTGTTGTCCAATTTGGAGTGTAACCTTTTTCAAAATTATGTTTATATTTACTGATGCGTACATGATCTCCAACATTAAATTTGTTCTTCTTAAATATTTTGATGTGGTTATAAACAGTATTTAACAAAAATTTCTCATTAGAAGGTTTGACATTAATAGGAGCCATTTTTATTGTCCGATGAATTTTAGTATTGTATTCATTGACTAAATGTTTGTAGATATCAATCCAATGGTATGTGCCATTATAACTAAATTCCTTCCACATCATACCTTTTAAAGTTCTATTGAAACGTTCAATGATAGATGCTTTCATAATACTATACGTAGAGTAGTGATTAATTTTATATTTTAACATTAGATTTTGAAAAATTCTATTAAAAAATTCTTTTCCGTCATCTGTTTGCAAGTTTTTAGGTACTCTACCCATTTTGAATATATCAATCATAGCATTCGTAACATTTTGAGAGTTTTTCGATTTAATAGGTCGAATCCAAGCAAATTTTGAAAATGTATCAATGACAGTCAGCAAATATTTATATCCTCTATTGCATGTTGAATAATTGCACATTTCAACTAAATCTGCTTGCCATAAATCATCTATACCCTTCATTATAACTCTTCGACGTTTAAAATTTCTTCTTGCTTGAGAATGCAGTTCATTCACTACATTACGTTTTTCATCCATTTTCTAATATTTAATTTTTATTTTCTTTTTAGTTATGGGTGTATTATTTAATTCTTCTTTCCTTTCTTTCATTGTCACTAATTCAAATCCCAAATTTTCAATTCTTTGTATTTTTTCATATAATTGTTCAAGGTGATCACCAAAGTACATTTTCATAGAGATTTCTCTACGCGACATCATATCTTGAATGGAATTATTTACATTTTCAATTTTCTCATTAAGTTTTACAATTTGAACTTTATTTGTATTTAATAAATCTTGTTGCAATCGTCTTATTTCTGCTCCCAAGTAATGTTTATTAACAACGTCCTTCTCTTGTACAGGAAAAGATACATTTGAGATCCTTTTGTTTTGAACATCAATGTTGTTATTTTTATCCAAAACAAGTCCAACAATTTGACGAATTTTTCTTTTAGTTTTTTCATTTTTACCAAAATCATTTTGACTTTTGGAGTGATGACCAAATTTATCTACCGGCATATCATAAAAATAATAATTTTCTATACTATGATATTTGCTTCTTGTAATTCTTCAATTATTGAATTGATTTCATTACGATGATTATTATGTCCGGCGCCTTCTGAAGCAATCAATAGACGAAGCCTGTCTACTAATTCATTAGGATCGTCCCAGTATTTATAGTTCGACTTCTCGTTGCTGAACTCCATCATCAATCCATTCCCTTCATATACTCTAGTAGACTCCGGTTGTTCACTTTCAAATAATTTTTTAATAATTTTTTTATATTTTTTACTTCTAGTTCCTTTAATTTGGTTTAAGGCATTATAATTTCTCTTATGTGCATTTGTATTAATTAAAATGCTTTTGTATATATCTAATTCATACTGTTCATAGTTTTTGGGCTCTCTATAGAATAACAATTCAATTAAACCTGGAGTAAGTGCCCAATTTTGATTTCCAATAATTACTTTTTCTTTAGTTACTTGTATGTCACTATTCCCAAATTTCCATATATTATTTTGATTTCTATGTGGTCCATATGTAGTATCAAGAATTTTATTCCTTTCTAAATATGATAAATCTATTACTTCTGATGAATTATTAGCAGAATTGAAGCTTGTATCATAACTTTCATTTCTAAAAGTACTATCAGTTTTTTCATAATCAGACTCGTTGTCAGCTTCAATTATTTCTTTCTTTGGTGTACTTGTTGCTTCTTCAGGTAAAATTCTTTTAAAAATTGATATTGAATCGTCTATGTTTTGTGATTTAACCGGATTTGTAATAACATGATTTTTAGTTGTTTCAATAATTTCCTTCAGTGGATCAGTTATAGGTTTAAATGTTTTCCGCAATATTTCATTGTTGTCACTTTCTCCAACTTTAAGAGTTCTTAATTTTTGTTTCAGTATTGATCTCGTCTTTATCAAATCCTTGAGTACTTTTTCATCCATTTTATGAGAAGTGATCTGTTCTGTATTGTGCATATTAATAATATTAAAATAGTTGTGTATTATGTTTTTATGTAATATGGAAAACAGATTTAAAACAGATTTGAATAGCTTTAAACAACTCTAAAACAGCTTTGACCAGATTTAAAATAGATCTAATCAGCTTTAAAACAGCTCTTAACAGTTTTAAAACAGCTTTAAAACAGCTCTAAACAGCTTTAAAACAGCTCTAAACAGCTTTAAAACTGTTTTGAACAGCTACAAACAGTTATACAAGTTTTGAATAGCTTCGAAAAGTTTTGAACAGCTTGAAAAATCTGTTTTATCTGAATCTTCTATTGAACAGTAAACACTTACACTTACAAATGTTTTTGATGAACTTTTATAGTTGAATATAATTATCAAAACATTTTCTATATCTACCTTTCTCCAAATCGTCATCTTTGCTTATTACCAAGAATCCAAATTTATCTTGCCAACATTCTTTACACATATCATAAAATTTATCAAATATCATGTCAGTACCTACATGATCATTGTATATGTGTCGAATATTTAATTCATCTTGTTTAAACATTATGATCATATTAGCATTATCACGAACTAAGTGTTTCGGAATTCGGGTATATGTTTGACATAAATAAAAAGAGTCTATATTTTTGTGACGACCCATACAAAAGTACGATCTAATATTGTTCTGCTTCTCACATGCAACATCATCAAAAATCATAATAGAATTATTTTTTGCTTCATCTGGAGCAACAACATTATCATTATCACTAAATGTAAAAAATCCCATTCCTTTTATTGGTGTTATAAGTTTTTCTAAATACTCATATTTTGGTTGGTACAACGATTTAGAATATAAATATATGTTTTCAAATTTTAATCCATTAGGGCTTTCTATTAAACTAAGCATTACGTTTGTTTTTCCACAATTTGAAGGGCCAACTATGAGAGCTCTAATTGTATTTGGTAGTAAAGTGCTATGACGAATTTTAGTATCTGTGTTGGTAGAAAAATCCATATTTCTTACAGATATGCTTTTATGTTGCTTTATTAAACGCATTTTGATTACTAAAACATTTAAATTTTCACCCAAATTATATATAATATGATTTAAATAAAGATTATATTCATTCGAATTTGAGATATGCAAGGAAAAGGTTTGCTAAATAACCTGATCGACGTTTTACCAATTGAGCTTCATATTCCAGGATATCAATATTGTGGACCTGGAACTAAATTGAAGAAACGATTAGCTAGAGGAGACAGAGGAATAAACCCCTTAGATGCCGCATGTAGAGAGCATGATATTGCTTACTCACAAAGTAAAGAATTAAACCATCGTAACAAAGCTGATAAAATATTAGCTGAAAGAGCTTGGGAAAGAGTTTTGTCAAAAGACAGTAGTCTTGGTGAAAAAACAAGTGCTTATATAGTTACTAATGCAATGAAGGCTAAGACTAAATTTGGAATGGGTCTTAAAAATGATAAACAACTATTTACAAAAGCTATTAAAAATGCCACACGAATTTTAAAGAAGGAAAAACCCCAAGATGTTAAAGCTGCTATAAGAACTGCCAAAAAAGTTATTGGAAAGTCTTTTAAAGGAAAAAAAGATAAAGTAATGGTCCCACGAATAATTCCACTTCCTAAATCAGGGGGCTTTTTACCACTGGTACCTATTTTAAGTGCTCTTGGTGCATTAGGAAGTATAACTGCTGGTGGTGCTGCTCTAGCAAAAACTATAAATGCTGCAAAGAATGCCAAGAAGGAATTGGATGAATCTAAACGACACAACAGGACAATGGAATCAATTGCTATGGGAAAAGGACTTTATCTTAAACCTTACAAAAAAGGTTATGGATTAATTTGTCAAAATACAAAAAACTATTAAGAAGGCTACCAGATAGACCACTTACCGATATTGATATCATGGAATTTGCCCAAAATACAATTTCAAATTTTAGAGGTGTATTTATGAGAGATGCACTTCCAAAACGTCCTAGAAGTGTAGAATGTGGAGTAGTAAATTTGGATTCATCAAACGGAAGTGGTACTCATTGGGTAGCGTACTATAAAGTTCATAAATTTGTTGAATACTTTGACAGTTTTGGAAATTTACAACCACCGTTGGAAATCATAAAATATCTCGGGACAAATATTATATATAATCATAAACAAAAACAATTATTTGATTCTTTCAATTGTGGACATTTATGTCTAGAATTTTTATGTAAAAAAATGAATAAATACTAAAACAAATTTTTATTTTTGAAAAAATATATACATATGCGTTTTTATTTTAAAGAAGTTTTATAAAAATATCTTGTTAATAAATTATATTTCTTAATTAAGGCAACAACAACATTTTTTCGCTTTTCAAAAAAAGTACATTCACAGCAATCTGGACCTTCAATGGTATCATCTTGAGACCATGGACAATTTAAAAAATGAGTCCCATAGTTGGATTCTACAGCAATGTTTCCGAGTTGTTTATTGTGATCCATCAATTCTAAGAAATTATAGATTATCTCCAAATGTTCCAAAAATATTAAATCTTTAAAATTTTTTAAAAAATTTTCTATTTGTATCCGTGACATTTTAACTAACCAACTTTAAAATAAGTATTACTAAATATTTTTGAACATATCATATTTATATAAAATTTTCCTTTTCAAAAAGAAAAGAAATACTATATATAGTATTTCTTTTCT
>JACGTJ010023598.1:0-13850 GCA_014858695.1 Chrysomya rufifacies | reverse complement strand
TATATATATATATATATATACACTTTTTTATTAGCCACATCTCATCTTTATATTATCAAAATATTTAATATTTATAATAAATGAAATTACAACAAAACAAAAAATATTTAAACTACAGACAAGTATGAACGTGTGTGCATTAAAATGCAATTGCAAATACTTAATTATATATTATTAAAATAAAAATTAAAATTAAAATCTATTATATGACAAATTAAAAATTTCAAATATTTTTTTATATATAACAACATTATTTTATAAAAAAGAAAAAAAAAAAAAATAATTGTTTCTTTTTAAAATTAAAAGAAAATACAATACAAAATTAAAAAAAAAAACAAATTTTACTTTTTATAAAAGCATTTACCATTTTTTTTTTTTTTTGAAGAAAACTCCCTTTGAGAAAAAAAATATATATATAAATGTTTTTTTCTTCAGTGTCTTTTTTGTTGTTGATATAATACTTGAAAAGTTATAGTAAAAAATTATTAATCAAATAAGATCAGAAGAAATATTAATAAATGCCTTTTATTTAATCCCTAAAATATATATTTAAAGCCCAAAACTTAAAACATACAAATAAAATAAAAATGAAAAACATTTTTCTCTTCAAATTAATTAAAATATAAACAAAACTTTGGATTTTTATTACGGATGCACAATTGTTATGTTACAGCTGGATTTGTTTAACCGAAGTAAGTATTTGGTATAATATAGTTGATAAGTTTATGTGAATACAGTTATATTAAAGGGTCTCTACTGAAAATCATATAACGCTAAAATGTTCGTTGTTTGCAAAGAACGCAAAAAAAACTCTGTGTTGCTTGCGTTTTTTAGAAAAAAGTTGCTTAATTTTCGATAATTTTATTGATTTAAAAAAATAGATATGACGTTCAATCTGCGATATCAGATGGTGGAATTTTTACCTTCTTGAAGAAAAAAAGTTGTAGGTTAAGAAAAAGAAGCAGATAATTTGGGTTTTTGACGTAAAAGAGAGTTAAGAAGAGAATTTGAAAGTTGGGATTAATGAGTTTTGCTTTTTTTTAATGTTGAATACTTTTTTTTTATATATTATGTATTTATCGACAACGATTTCAATTAAAATTAAATATAAATAAAATATTTTTACTAATTAAAAAAAAAAAAAAATAATAATAATAATACATTAAAAACAAGAGGGTGAAATGGAATGAATGTTATAATTGTATAAACAGAACAAGAACCAATTTTCATTCAAGTACTTTAAAAAATGTTGTAATACTTTTTGTGACAATATAAAACATGTAAAATCCGGGGAGAAATTTGAATATAATTTCTTTTTTCTTCGGCCCGTTGTACGAGATTCATTAATATCAATTTATGTGAAAAAATTATTTCCGTTCTTGTTGTTTAAGTTCACAAAATTTTAATTTTCTTTAAAAAATATTTTCTTGAACCATTTTAAATAATTGCCATATTTGTAAATTACACTTTTTGTATATTTTGTAAAATTCTAATGATCTGATTTTGTAAAAGATAAGAAAAGTCGTTTCGTTTATTTTTATTGAATACAAAAACTCAAATTTGTGTTATTTTTAGATCATAAATATTTAAAATCTCTTTATATATTGCAAAATTAAAATTTTAAAAATTTAATAATATTATCTTTTACAAAATTTTGAATTAAAAATAAAAAAATTTAGTTTTCAATAAATGTAGTAGAGATAATTTTATATTAAATTAAAAGTTTATAATTTTTTTCTTTTTCAAGTTGTATTATGTATTAATTAATTTTCAAAAAACAACGGTTTAAAAAAAATTTGTTTAAATATCGGCATTCACAATAAACGTATGTTATTTATAAATTTTGTATAGAGGATTTATTTTTAGAATTAAATATACAAATCTTTCCTATTCTCCAACTAACAGTGTTTGCTTCGGGGAGGCTGTGCACTAATATCTAAAATACTTTTTTTTTTGGTTATTTAATATTTTACAAATAATTTTTTTATCAATAATATTTATTCAAATTGAAAAATTAAAATAAATATGGATATTGCCGATAATACATATCAGCAAATTTGTAGTGCGCGTACAGTACAATCAGATAAAAAAGGTTTCTTCAATGAATTCTATTTGGAGGTAAAAGAATCATGTGGTGAAAAATGGTTGAAGAATTATTTTGGTAAATTGAAATCGAATGAAGCACGTATTCTATCGATATTCAGTGATCGTGAAATATGTGATCCAGTATTGGGTGTATTGGAAAATGTTCAACCTGTATATAAGGAAAAGGATGCTGTTTTTTCTTCGCAACGTCGATTGCAAGCTGATAAATACCATTTAATGTGGACTAGTTCCAATAAGAAAGAAGAGTTGCAGCAGGCTTTAGCATTGGCAAATTTAGCGGTTATGCGTGCACCCGCTAAAGGTACGAAAAAACGCGAAATAATTGAAAATCTACATAATTTGTACTTAAATAGTATATATTTTTTTCTAGGAGTTGATTTGCAAATTGATGATGGTTTGAGTTTAGCTTTGGCACTAAGAACTAGAGCTGTAATTCTGTTAGCTATGGGTGAAGGAGAGCAGGCTTTAAGTGATTTAAAATTGGCTGCATCTTTTGGTTTGGATTGCAAACAAAGTATAGATTACTATGTTAAAATGGCTAGAGCATATGCTTGTAAGTTATCGCCTATTATATGGCACACAAAATGTATTTAAATTAAAACGGTTTTATTATGATTATTAAAGGTATGGGTGAATTGGCCAAAGCTGAAATATCTTTAAAAATAGCTGAAAAATTTGCTGGTGGTGGAAATGCTCTCATTGATGGCTGTCGCCAGGAATTGCCGTTGATTAAGGGAAATAAGAAAAAACCTAAAAATGTGGCTCCAGCTATTACACATGGAGAAAATGAGTCTTTAACTGGAGCTTCAAGTTTGGTTAAATTGGTAGAAACTAAGGACAAAGGTCGTTTTGTTGTGGCCAATGATGGCGTTAAAACTGGTGATATAGTTTTGAGTGAAGATCCAGTAGCTGCCTGTCTATTGCCTTCATTTTTTGGCAGCAATTGCCATCATTGTTTTGAAAAGTAAGTAGTTTTTCCGAACTGAATTGAATCTTTGATTAATAATAAATAACCTAATAGATTAGTAACTCCTGTTCCTTGTTTGAACTGTGCGGGTATTGCATTTTGTTCGGCACAGTGCATGGGAGAGGCATGTGACACATATCATCGTTTTGAATGTCAATATATGGATTTGTTTATAGGTAAAGTTTACGATATTTCGTTTTATTCTTAACTTATATTTTTATTAAAATTAGGTTCCGGTATGTCCATTTTGTGTTACATTGCTTTGCGTGTTTTTACCCAGGCTGCCAATTTGGAAAGTGCTTTAAACACTGCTAACTTATTATACAAAAACTTATGTACCCATGAAGATGCTAGACAAGCTGACGATTTGTTGCAACGTTCGTTGATGTCTGCCTTTCTCTTAAGATGTTTACAAAAGGCTCAATACTTTGGTAGACGTAAGACTGAAGGCGTAAATCCCACAGCAGTTGAGTTAAAAGTTGGTACTGCTCTTTTGGGTTTACTGGAAGTTTTGCAATACAATGCCCATGAAATTTACCAAACCCAAACAACAGATGAACATTTGTTCGATGGAGCACGCATTATTTATGTAGGTGCTGGACTTTATGGTACAGCGGCTTATTTCAATCATGAATGTTGGCCATCAGTGGCGAGATATTTTGTAGGTAAAAAATTAATATTAGCTGCTACCAAGCCCCATCGTCCTAATGAAACTGTGGCGGAAAATTATGGCCCAGTTTTTACTAAAGTAAATTTGAAGGAGAGACAACGGGCTTTAAGAGGTCGTTATTTGTTTAGTTGTAATTGTATGGCTTGTCAAGAAAATTGGCCCACATTGCAAAAGTTGGATAAACAAGTACGATTTTGGTAAGTTTTTGTTGTTTTTGTTTTTGGAATAATGTAATAATAAAAAAATATTCACTTAGGTGTACTTCCCCTAATTGCAATAATGTTTTGCAATTTCCAAAGGATCTCAGCAAGGATGTAAGATGTGTGCGTTGCCGTAAAAATGTTTCCTTAAAGGAGAGTGTGGCGAAAATGATACAAATCGAAGAATTGTATCGTGAAGCAGCTCAGGCTATGCAAGATCAAAAAGTGGAACAAGCTATAGAAATGTTTAAAGAAGGCATTGAAATGTTTTTCCAAATTGCAGTTTTGCCCCATAAGGATACTTTGATTGCTCAAAACGCTCTGACAAAATGCTTAGCTTCTCAAGCCAAATAAGGAATTACAAAGATTATTAATAAATTTAAAAATTTTAACACTTTTTAAAAAAGAGTATTTTTATTAAATAGATATGTCTAACTAACTATATATAACTATGTTTTTGCTCGTAAATAGAGAACCTATACATAATATGTATGTTAATGTAAAAATAATATTAACATACATATTTCGTTACATACTTTTGTGATAGGGATTCCCTTAATTTGTTAATTTTTGGTGCCGATATATGCAGATTTTTCTGTGTTATTATGGATATCTGTGAAAGTCAATGATCGGTGATGCCGAGTATCACAAATGCATTTAATTGACTTTCATTCATTATGATGATTAAAAAACATTTCCTCTCAGTTTTATTTAATTCTTTTCCTTTCGACATTTCTGATAATAAAAAAAATCACAATCGATGGTTACTTTAAAAAGAAACCAAATGAAAAATTCAAATCGAAAAATTCGGAATGTCAGTTAACAACACTTCTGCAAATTCTTGTTCCTATTGTAAACTAATATTACATTACTATTGTGAATTGACAGCTGTTTTTATATTGTGAATATAGCCGGTATTATTTCGCATAAACAACTTTATTTCCAAAATTTATTTTTATTAAAATCAGAAAATTTGTTATTTTAGACAAAATGATGAACAGGCCAAAACCAGGTGAAACTGAGGAGGATATTTTGCGAATGCAACAACAATTTATGAGTGAAAAAGCAAAAAATCCTAAAATTCAACCTGCGGCCCAAATTGTGAAAATAGAAAAACGTGTGTAGACGGGTTTAAAATTTATTTTTATTATTTATTCAACAATTTGGTTTATTTCAGAACCGAAAAAATCTTTATTTGCACAATTAAGAGAACAGAAGCTAGCTGCCGACCCAAAGTCTAAGGTATCTAACAAAGAATCTCTTACAAATAAAATAATCTATGATGAAATTCATCATAAGATTGTGGGCAGTCAAAATGAAAACAAAACAATATCGGATATTATTATGGGCGATATAGTAGAAAAGGCTGTTGAACAGCCTAAAGAATATGCTGCTACGGAGGTCAAGGAAGCTGCGGCATTTCCTAAAGTTAAAAAAATAAATTTGAAAACTGTAGAAAAATGTAGTTCCAAAAATAAAAGTTTATTTGCTCAAATAATGGAGGAAAAGATGAACAACAAGGAAGATGAACCAATGGAATGTGATGAAACTCATTCAAGGCAAAAATATACAAATTTAGAGGCTTTATATGGTGAGAAAAGTGTTATCATTGAAGATTCCAAAACCGCTGAAGAAGTGCACAAGGAGAATTTGGATGTTCTGTGTCAATTGAAGGAAGAGGAAATATTGGCAGAGCGTAAAAAATTAATAGAATCAATAGGTATGCTATACATATTATATAAAAGTGAATCCATAAAATTTATGTATAAAATTTTCTATCTAGACCCAGCTTTGTTAGCGTTATTGGCACAAAAGAGAAAAGAAAGACAAAAGGTACAACAACAACAACAATCGTCTTTGCATTCTAATAAAAACGAAGCTATGGATACTTCATCACCCATTGAAGAAACAATTGGCGACCCTTTAAGAGATTTGCCGTCCTCAAATCCTGCGATTAATCTCTTAGAACGTTCTTCTGCTGAAAAATGGATACATTTCGACATTGTTGAAAAAGATAAACTTGAATGGATGCGTGATATACCTATGCAGGCTAGTAAACTGAAACCAGGTGAAAAATTTGAAGCTCGTTTTGATTGGAAAGGTGTTCTTTTGCCATATTCATTAGCAAATGAAAATAACATAAAGGATAAAGTGATCGATGATCGTGAACTTTACTTACATGGTGATGAACCACATCGACCAGGTTATACTTTGCAAGAATTATTTCGTTTAGCTCGTTCAAATGTTATGCAGCAAAGAGTTACTGCTTTTAGTGCTATAGCGGGTATTTTAAATATTTATCAACAGGGATTTTATGATCAAGTTTTGGATTTACCCATAACAAAAATATTCTTTTTGTTACGATTTGGTTTTGATGATAATACACCTGCTATGTTGGAAATAGTGGGTAAGGCATTGGCTTATTTATTCTATAATGAAACTGATGAGGTGAGTTTGTTGTATAATCCACAGAACTTCATAAATTGAAACAGTTATAGGTATTTGGTTTACATTTTTATAAAAAATTTTAAATTATTTATACACATTCGTATTAATCGCTTTTGCGAATACCCATTTTATTTTCTTTATAGACTTTGTTAGATTTTAGTTATGAAAATCCTGGTTGTCATTGGCAACCTTGCCTGGAAGTTTTAAATTCAAACATTGATACAGACGATCCAGATTCCATCGATAATTTACAAAAGCATTTGCAACAATTGCAAGTAACTTTAAAGGGAGCCGCAATTAAGGCAAATGTAGAAGAAAATGAAGAGGAAAGTAAAACATCAATGAGTGATTTTCAACTGGCTGAAACTGATTTAATTGATTGTTTTTTGAGAACTAATATTTTACAAAGAATTTAGTAAGTTTTAAATGGTTTCAATATGCGCAAGAATAATGTCAAAATTTATTGTTTGTTTGTTTTGATTAAAGTTTTATATTAAATACTGTTAAGCCAGATAATAGCACAGTTTCTTCCTGTTTAAAATTGTTAATACGTTTGGCTCGTTCTGGCAAAGAAGTCGCTTTACAAATTGTAAATAATGAGAACCTAATTGATTGTTTATTCGAAAACTTTTTACCAGGTTTAGAAAAAGTTGGTAAGTATTAGCTTTCTTCATTATTATTATTTTGTTTTGTAGACTATACATTAAATTTATTGTAGATACCACAATTGAAACGCCTCCATTTTATCATTATCCTCAATATTTGTGTTTAAAATTATTAAGGGTTTTAATATCTTGTAATTTGGGTATAGCTGTTAAATTGATGAATCTTAAATTAATAGATATTTTGGAAAATTATCTGTTTAATAAAGAGGATATAAAGGTAATTTCATTGTTTTTTTGGTTTCTATGATTTTAAAACTACTTTTTTATAATTTTCTTTTATATAGGGCAAACTTATTAAAGTTCAAATAGAATCATTGCGTATCTTAAGATGTTTATTTTTATTACGTGTTGAAAATAATACACTTTACAGGTAATTCATTTGTATTAAAATTTAATTGAAATCTAATCAAATAGAAACTCCAATTCATCGCTTAACATGTGAGGATTATTATCAGCATAACATTGCATTGTATTATAGGCTATTTCACAATTATCGTTACCATCTACAAAACAAGGATGAAGTTAATTGTTTACTAAATTGTAACTATTTCATTTACCTTTTGTACCGCACTTTTCTGCTAACATATTTAAGATGCTATGCATTTCTTCGGGTAGTACTTGTAGCAGGTTTTCCAAATGTATTATTTTGCTACCATCCATCTGAGAGAAAATTTGAAATTAGATTTTTACTTTTTTTTTAAAGTTGGTTGTGTTTTATGTTAAACTTACTATTCCCATTATATCAAAAAGACAATGAACATAGCAGGGGAAATTTTCTTCTTTTGGTAATACTCCACTTAAACTGGATTTAATCACTTCTACAAAATTTATTAATTTTATTGTTTTTATTTCTTAAAATGCAATAGTAAAACTTTATGGACTGATTCAGTTCGACAAATTTGAATTTCATAGTTTTTAAATTATATTTTCCGAAAATTCTATTGTTGAGTTTTATCAGTCCATAAATGTTTGCTATTTCATTTTAAGAATCAAAAAATATTCTCTTATCAAATAATGATATTTAATTATATAAAATTTTTATATAAAGTCATTCAGAGTATTTGTTATGTTACCATCTGAAGTTCCTGATTGATTTTGACAACGCTTATGTAGTTTCTTAGCATGTTTTTTAAGATGTTCCGGTATTTCCATCTGTAAATATAAGCAAAGGAAACAAAGTACATTTCAGGAAACTTATACTTTTTTAATATGTTGCCATATTAGCACTTGCAGTTTAAAGTAGCGTTTAAAATTATTTTTAATTTAAATTTCTTTGGTTTTGCATTTTTGTTCATTTGCGAATTTGTTAACACTCACAGCATTATTTAAAATTAAAAAAGCAAAAACTAAAAATAAAGTTGTTACAGCCCCAGGTTTCATTTTATTTTTTTTTAATATAACAATTTAATAAAAAAATAAAATAAAGTTTAAATTTAACCGTATAAAGTTGTGATTTAGAAGTCAAATTAATGACTGAAAATTTTACTCGAGAATAGCAAACATTTATATTATTTTCTGAAAAAAAAAACGAATGATTAAGCATTTTTTCCATATAAACCGCAAAATAATTTCTTAATTTTGTAGAAAATTTCTATCCGCCTTTCGTTATATGCTCGACTGGCACTATAATCATGTCGTTTATGAAGAGGGCGGACCATTTCTGATACGCCAACACGCAGCATCGCTACTTGCAACAATCAGCAGTATTAATAGTCCAGTAGGTTCTGAAGTAACAGCTCTTTTGGGGGATATATTGCATGATTGCTGCTGTAATTGGTTTTATAAAGCCATGCGTAATGGTGTGAAAGAGGTAAAAAAAATAGTTAAAAACAAAGAAATATAATTAAATTAATTATTTGTTAGTTAATACACAAGTAATTACGTTATTTAAATAATTACTCAATATTACAATGAATTAAAAATTACACATCATATAAAATATTTATTTACATTTTCAGTTTTCACAGGCGACTTTGTTAAGTTCCTGTTTGAATTGTGTAACATGGTATATTCGTCATACTGATACGGCGCGCTTTCAAAATTTCATTCAAAAATATTTGGATGAATTTATAAAGTCAAAAAGTTTCATAAAGTTTTTGTTAACAATAAGGTAAGATTTAGAATTTTTAAAGACAAAAATGACAGAACTTATTCTAATAAAAAATATATACTATTTGTTAAATATTTTCTTCAATAACAATAATTTTAAATATAATTTTCAATATTCAAACAATTTTTATAAGAAACAATATTTTCTATAAGAAAAAAATTTTTTTTTTTGAAAATTTCTATAAAAAAATTATTTTCGAAAATCTATAAAAAAAATCAAAACTTTTTAGAATTAAAATTTTTCATAATCAAAAGTTTCGCAAATTTTTATACAAATTAAAATTTTCTATAAAAATTTAATTTTCCAATAAGAATCAAAATTTTCGAAAAATTCTATAAGAATTCAAATTTTTGAGAAATTCTATAAGAATCCAAATTTTCGAAAAATTCTATAAGAATCCAAATTTTCGAGAAATTCTATAAAAATCCAAATTTTCGAAAAATTCTATAAGAATCCAAATTTTCGAGAAATTCCATAAAAATCCAAATTTTCGAAAAATTCTATAAGAATCCAAATTTTCGAAAAATTCTATTAGAATCAAAACTTTTGAAAATTTTCTACAAGACCCAACATTTTTAAAAATTGTCTATAAAATAATTTTTTTTTTTTAAATATTCTGTAAGAATCAAAATTTCCACAAAAATCAAAATTTTCGAAAATTTTATATTCAAATTAAATTTTTGGAAAATATTCAATAAATTTTCTATAAGAATCAACATTTTCGAAAATTTTCTATAAGTTTCAAAATATTTCGAAATTTTCTATAAGAAGAATGAACATTTTCGAAAATTTTCTAAAAGTATTTAATTTTCAAAAAATTTATAAGAATAAAAATTAAAAAAAATCATAAGAATCAAAATTTTCGAAAATTTTCTATAAGAATCTATATCTTGGAAAACTTTCTATACAATTAAAATTTTGTATTAAAAGATTCATGCTTCTTTCTTTAGTCCCTCTTCTATAGTAATACGAGATTCCGTAGATCGTCGAACAGTTCACAATCCTCTACCAAATGTGGGCTCTGTTATAATGAATTCGTATGGACCGCAGTTGGTCATAGCACAAACTTATCCTATATATTTGATAACAGCATTATGGCGCTTAATGGAATTGTTGTTGGAGCGAAATGAAAAACACCTTTTCAATATTTTGCTCAAACCTAACATACTTGAACCCTTGGTAAACTTTTTACGTTCCTTGTCAACGCGTTGTAATCGTTATTTGGCGACAAATTTCTTTGGAAAAATGGAAATGAAACTTATTTTTAAACTTTTGTGTTTTGAGGGATTTCAAACGTATTTTGAAAACTCTGAAATGTTGCAAATTGTTTACAATTATCTTTGCTGTTTAACAGCAGAACAAATACCTGAAATTGAAGAACTCTTTGAAAGGGTAATATTCAATAAACGCTATATACTGGTAGAGGAAGAAACATTAAATAAATGGCGTAAAACTTGCTTGGAATTGGTATATCCGCATTATATTATAGTGGTAAGTAAGATTTTTGTTATTACTTTGTGATAATTTCATATCAAATATAACGAATTTTAGCCGCCCACTGAATTAACCCTCATGCTGCCTTTTAGTCAAATTCCCATTTTACCTTCTGATTGGCCATATTTTCAATTGAAGGTCATTTTACAAAATTATGTAGAAAATGTACAACACAAAAGTTCTCTTGAATTCTCTGGTAAGTTGAAAGTATTTGTTTAATATTTATTATGGCATAATCAATGTACTCGTCTTTTATTTTATTGTAACAATTTGTTATTGATGCAAAATAGAACGTGAAATATTGGAAATGACTTTAAATTTTGTAACACAATTGGAAAAGTCTAATGATAAATTACAAATAGCTACACCTACAGAAAAATTAATGTACTTGATGATAGCATTTATGGGACCAGATTCACAATTCTTGGATGGAGAAATGCATGAATTATTACGCCAACATTTAATGGAATTTTATTCACAATCGAAAAACATCATGTTTCAATTTGATGAGATTTATCAAGGTAAATAATGAATATCTAAGAATTTATAAGGCTATCTGAAGCATAAAAAACATAAACAGTAAATAACAAAGTATTATGTGTGTATCATATTTTATGTTATTAAAGGCAAATGCAGATTCGAAAATTTATATGCCCTGTTTGTGGATCATTTTCAAGCTGCCAGCTATGGTGATGAATTATTTAGTTCCTTAGTGATGATACCTTTAGCACAAAAGTATAACAATAAATGGCGTAGACGTGTTTGGTCTGATTATGCCGCTGCTTTACGTTTTCTCAATTGTAATGAAAATTTGGTAAGTTTGTCTGTCTGTCAGTCTATGTTTAATTTGCTTTGTTATTTCGAATTTGTTAAAGTTTATGTTTAATATTTAATATTTTATATTTTTTGTAACTTTTGTTTTTCAGTTGATTGGTGGCCTTGAGGCATATTTGGAGCCACCGGAAGAGGAAGAGTCATTGATAAGAGACTATAATAATGCTTTAAATGGTAACTTACTTCGTGCAAATACATTACCATATAAAATTGCCAAACATCATGTGGAGAAATTTAAAGAAACACAACGCATAACTAATAAATAAATCTTTCTACAATAAATATGTCGAAATATTTAAAATATTAAAATTCCTTTGGAAAAAAATGAAGTATAAATAAGTACGTAACCAACTTTTTAACTGTAATCATATATTCTGTTATATATTTATGCTCTTAATTTGGGTGGCTAGAATTTGAGGCAACAAAAGAAATAAGCCATCATAATCATATTTTATTCTCAATAATATAAAAGGTGTTTGTGAATATCAAAATTTTGAATTGGGAATAAAAGTTTTCAATTAAATAAGTGTAAAATTCTTTTAATTGCCACAAAAGCCATTGCCAGAGATTATAGATCGTTTGAGATGTTCAAATGTTTCTAGAAGAAACTATAAGTGATTATAACTTTGTGACGTCCGATTATGCCCACTTTAAATACCTTTAACACTGCTCCTGGATGAGGGGTTCCCTTTCCAAATTATTACATTTCATGTATGTTTTTTTATTTGTTTTGTTCAAGATATAAAAAGGAAGACATCTTTTGCATTGTAGTTTTGCTGTTATAAAAATATTGATATTCAGCGAAAACTGACCACCGTTGTCGTTTTGTTGTGTTAAATTTTCTCCAATGAAGTATTTCCATTGACATCTGATTGCAATTATTTTTGAAACAGTTTTTAGATATTTTTCTTCCTTGCCACTAAGTAAATAAAAAAACAGAGATTTTCTTCAAATTGTCTATAATAGTTGGTAAAAGTTAAATATAATCTTACTCGGTTTTGTTGTGGAATGAAATTTGACTTATAAACAATTTGACTTTTACTGGCTAGAAGGCATAAAGTTGAGCAATTATACCAAATAAACTAACTATGTCTTTTATAGATAAATATCAGTAAAATTCTCATTCATTGAATAGTATGTAAAGCATTAAAATTGTTTATATTCTGTGTAATCATGAAGTTAACTTTCAAAAGATTTGTGCTTAATATAGGTTTTTTTGTCAGCTTTGTAGAAGATTAAATCAACATATTTTTTGTTACTCTGAAATAGCATTTTCGATTTTTTACATTGTTTACATTTTGTTATAAATATTTTTTTTTGTTGCTAGATAAGTTAAATGAAATTAAATGATATTTCTTTTGCTGTACACTTTTAATTTTATTTCCTGTTTAACACTTGTAATATTAAATTAAAGCTCCTAAATCAATTTATTATCTTAAATATTAGACATTAGACATTAATAAGCACAAAAAAAAAAATAATAATAATAAAATAAAATGAAAAGAAAGTGGTAAATTGTGCAACATGTTGTCAGTTTAATTAATGCTACGGATTGTAATATTCCACGCAATCAAGTGATTATTTCACCACTTTATCAATGCTAACGATGGATGGATAAATACAACTGTTACCGCTCCTGTTTTTTGATTGTATACAATTTATAAATTTTGTTTTAATTACGTTGTTATTAAATTTGTTTTTTATACGAAAAAATAAATTAATAGCAATGAATATCTTTATAATTTTTCAAAAAAAAAAAGTATTTACAATTTTACAGTAGTCTAATCAAGTGTTCTACAATGAATAACTAAATAGTTACGGACTACTTAGGTATCCTGTTGTAATACACAAAACCAAACCATTACAAATGCATTAATCCCAATAGAACTTTATAAGTGTGTTAAACCAACATTCAAGGTTAAAATAATTCAAGTTGTTATAAAGCAATATAAAGGTCATTTGTAAGTGTATCTGTGCTAGTATTTCATTTGTAAGATGATCGAGGCTGTTGAAACTTTCTTTGTTTGAGAGATTTACCATTGTAAATGAGTTAAAATGGTTTTGGAAGTTTAATAAGATTGTTTATCCTCTAGCCTTTTAGACATTGTTTAAGTCTGTTATAGACGGAGTATTTGGTTTATGGGTTTAACTTTTCTTAATTTCTTTTGTGTAAGTGTATTGTTGCAAAAGTATTTACTTTTATTAAAAAATATTTGCTTTAAATCTTATTGAAAATAACAGATTTTGTTAAAAAAAAATCTTATATTGCTCAGGTGTTAACTTATTTATTATTTATGTTAGCAGCTTACTGTTTGTAGATGTTTGTTTATGTCTAATCTGGACTAATAATTTAATA
>JACGTJ010023545.1:0-12980 GCA_014858695.1 Chrysomya rufifacies | reverse complement strand
AACACTTTTTTAAAACAATGCAGTACTATGATCGATTATACGCAACGCCCTGTTAATATTCCAACAACAACAACAACAACAACAACAACAACAACAAACACATTGAACACATGTGTATACAAATTCGTATGAAAATATTACTTTTTTGTTATGAGGAGTTTTGGAAAAAAGGGTATAATTTTTTTATATCTGAACCGATTTTGCTGAAATTCAATTTTGCTTAGAAGAATAATGAATAATATGGTATAATCAGACGGACAGACGGACATCGTTAAATCGACTCAGAATTCGATGTAGATCGAGAATATATATACAATGTAGGGTATTAGATGAGTCTTTCTTGATGTTACAAACTTTACTTTATTCAGTATCTTTTTTTAATTTTTATGTTTGTTATTAGGAAAATTTCTTATACAAAATGTTAACTGTGGATAACTCAATAACTATGAGAGATAAGTATTATATTATCTTTATATTCTTCTACAATTCTACAAAGAATCTGTGTCTGCCTCATTGTGCAAAGTAATATAAACAACTAGTTCATACTTTTGTGTGTGAAATTGTTCATTTAAATTCGTAGAAATTAGAATGTTAATTTAGTAGTTGATGCTGATTAATAAAATTCCATATAATTTAGATGATGCCCACGAAATCTGTTTAGTATAAAAACGAAACTAAAAAGTGGAACATTTTAATTATAAGTTTGTTGCAGCAAAATGTCTGTGAAACATTTTAATTATAACTTTGTTGCAGCTGAATATAAATATCAAAATAGATACAAAATTTACGATATAGATATGCAAGTTAGCAAAAATTTTCAGTTAATCTTATATTCCTTTATATTAAAATAGAACTATAACTTCTGCCAAAACTCAAAAAACCATATCTTTAGTTTTCTACTATTTCAAAGAATTGAGATTTTCATTACAAATTTTCTCGGTCTATTTTCAATTGTTTGTTAGCATAAGAATTCTCTAGGGCTACCACTATAGTAGAGACACGTTGATTAATCAGTAGCAGAATTTAAATCAAAAACAAAAAAATATTCGTTTTATTGAATACTCTTCAAAAATTATGCTCTAGTTAAGTTAAAATATTCGTATCATAATTTTGTTTGAAAAGCAATAAATTGCACTATTATGCGCGTTTTCAGTCTTAATGTTGGACTCGTTAAGTTAAACTATAAAGTGGCCAAGTATAATAACAAATATAAGTACAAACACATTTCTATGCACCAAATTTCATATGTTGCCAGAAACGAACACGTGAATGCAAGGAATATTAAAAGCAACATCGCAAAAAAATTAAAAAAAAAACCTAACAACTTCTAACATGTTCTTGCGTTGCGTCCTCATCATCAGCATCATCACTGTCAGAAACATCAACGTAAGTCAGTGTTGTTAGTATTTTTTATAGTTGTATTCAAATTTTCCGATAAAAATATTCCCCAGATATTGCAGTTTTATTTGAATGAGAATTGTAGCAGTTGTAGCATTTCGTATTTTTTACATTCAACATGTTATGACGACATATGCTGTTGTAGTAGAACAGTTATCGGCTTACAGATGAATCTTTAATATATTGTTGTTCCACATTTCTCATACTACTACAATGCCAAATTTATTTATATTTATGATGTTAAATGAATTCGGCTCCTTAGAACTTTGAATGCTGTTAGCTGCTGTACAGCTATTAAAATTTTGTGTATGTGTGTGTGTGTAAGTTAAAATGCTCAAAAGGTACAATCAACATTTTATGATGACGAAAAAGGAGAGCGTGAAAATAATTTTCATAAAGTGAAATCATAAAAAAATAAAAGTTAGAGGCGTTTTTATTTGCAATACGAAATTAGTAAAAGATATAGATGAAACTATGCGTACATTCTTCACGATTTCAGATTATACTAATACAAATACTTACATACATACAAAACAAATATATGTAAACATACACAAACTTACATCATTATATAAAGATATGAGAATTTTATGAAGTTTATCATTGTGCACGCGTGCTTCATAAAAATGGTCAAGTGTATTTGTGTGTAAATTTATATGTAAGTAAATATTTCACATTCAGACAGTAGTTTACTGAGGGAAAAATAACCTTGAAAAATTGACAATGGATTTAATCACAATATAATCTTACTGAGTATCATTTATTTAATCATTAATTCCATTGTCAAATTGTAAACTTACTTTTATTTTAGTGACAGTTACATTATAGGTATGTTGTAAATCAATTATTTTTAATCACTAACATATGTGATCAAAGCTTTGAAATGGAAATATGAAGCCAGGGAAGCATTCTAGAAATCCATTGAACATGATATTCAATTCGAGATCCTTCCAGTTATAATTTGCTACCACTGTGGTTATGTTCTGAATTTCAAAACATCGTTTTCAAACTGAACACATATGTGTCTAAAATTGACACCATTGTATGTGAACATTTTTGGTCTGGGTCTACATAACTTATTGTATATAGACCCATAATGGTTATACTACTCACTAATTTTACACAAACACCAACATGGACAAGGAAAATGTGGAACATCTCATTATAGATTTGAACATCATCATTAGACATTTGACTTCTTTTATTTAGTGAAAATATGGTGTAGATTTAACAACTGTTGTTTTTAAATTAATGCTCGTGTTCAATTTGACACCTTTGCAAATTCGATTTGGCGCAGAACACCATCAAGAAACTCAAAATACTAAAAAATTTACTGAATTTATTCTCAAACTCTGTTATTAGGAGGTCTTCTAAGTTAAGTTATTAAAATTTAAATTGATAAAGAAACTCAAAATACTAAAAAATTTAATGAATTGATTCTTAAACTCTGTTATTAGGAGGCCTTCTAAGTTGAGTTATTGAAATATACACCCATCTAACCAAATATGTATGAATGACTTGCAAATCCAGTATCAACAACCGAATTGGCACTAAAACGAAAAACGTTTGATCTGCATTTTGACCTATGTTGAG
The DNA here is from genome assembly GCA_014858695.1 of Chrysomya rufifacies. Classification (NCBI taxonomy): domain Eukaryota; kingdom Metazoa; phylum Arthropoda; class Insecta; order Diptera; family Calliphoridae; genus Chrysomya; species Chrysomya rufifacies. Next base: position 9,989 of record JACGTJ010023545.1, on the reverse strand, counting down.
ACGCCATAATTTGAGTATATTTGGAATAGGTTATGAATGAAATCAAGTCCTTTACATAGAACTGACCAAAGATAAACTTGAGGAGAACATCGTGATCTCCTTCCGATAATCCTGTGAAATGTCATATACACACACATTTAAGTAATACACAAAACAATTTAATATACAGTGTTATAATTAATATAAAAATTACCACAATCATCATTTTCATACTACTGTACTTAGCTATAAACAACAAAAATGTTCGTTTTCATAAATTTACAGAAGTTGTCAGCATAATTAGACTTTGTACGAATATTTCTGGAATATCTGTTCTTTTTGGTGTATTAATATTTGACTATATAAGCCTTACGGCAAGTTACTTAACATTCTGAACCATAAACATATAGAAAATTCCAATACACTCTTATGCACATGAATGTAGATGGAATCTGTTAATAAGCTTAGATACACAGAACATTTGATTAGTAGAAGGACTTTCAATTTGTTAAGCTTTTATATAGAAGCGCTTATACACACACACATGCACATACATATATTTACAGAAATGGAATACATGTACATAATGTTCGTGGGGAATTCTTGTTTCGCGGTTTTTATTTGATGACTTCAAAAAACCGCGTTACGTATACGACATGCATGACAAAAACGTATTAAAATAAACGGAAATTCAAGTCAAATTGTTAACAGCACACACAGAAATACTAACTTGTGTATAAACGTATATTAGTAGGTATGTACACTCTCTTGCCACTCACAAATACTTATATCTATGCATATTTATTGGCATGTTGGTGGTAGGGGGTGGTTGGTAGGAGTAGTAAGTTCCGTTTTTGCTGATGTTGTCGATGGTGTTGATATTTAAATGTTTCTTGTTTTTTCCCCATTTTTAGTTTGTTGGTGCATTAGTTGACGATGACGATGTATTGAATGGTTAAATGTTGTTTTTGGTCTTTCTGTTATTAAAACTCGTAAACGAATTGACTTCATTTACACGATTTTCATTTACGACTAAATTACTAGATGACTGACTTTTGCATTGATGGCAAACGAATCTCAGGGGTATTACTAAAAAATCTACGTGCGTTGGATAAGTCGCCTTATCCAACACAGGTGATTGTTCTAGACATGTGCAACGGTTACGGAACAGTGTCTCTGTATTGAATGTTTCTGTATATGTTGTTATTTCGCCACAAACTATTAAAATGCGTTGCTTTCATAGGAGTTAAATTCAGCACAGGTTCTTTATTAAAAGAAAGAACATATAGTTAAGTTTAATAAAGAAAGTTTTGTTGGCTGAATACTGTAAGAATCTAAGTAACTCATACTTTTATATTTATATGAATAAACATATTTTTATATAAACAAACATACACACAAACACACACTTGTATAGAAGTTTGTGTTCGAAAATATATTGGTGTGTTGTTATGTTACATTTCATGTGTCATAAAAATTTTTGCAATTCTCTGAGGTGGCATTGTATTGTGGCATGCCACTTACTCATATATACAACTCGTTAAGTGCTTAAGTTTGTATTTGTTTTTTCTCTACTTTTTCTTTATTTTTTTATTTGCCAAATAAAAATACTCTTTGTTTAGTGTGTTTTTCTAATTGAAAGAGTATAATATACTCTCTTTTCTGTCTTATTTAGTCGAAAGAATATAAAAAAGAGCATAGAGAAGATTAAGGTTTTTGATTATATATAACAATTGTGTGATAATAGAAGTCAACAAAGTCTAGCACGTGTAATGTTTTTAAATTCATCAAACAAATATATTAATAATTAGCAGAAATGTCTAAAGCTTATGACTTAAATTAAAAATTTTTTAAATATTTATTTGAATTTTATACAATTTAATTTATAATGATATAAAAAAAATTATCATAATCATGGAACTAATGACGATTTAGTAAATGTTTTTCGTCCAATCCATATTCAAATAATATGTGGAAGGCCATACTGTCTTACAAGGACACAGATCAGCTTTTTGGTTTCGGCCCAATTCTATGAAAATGATAGGTTTCGTTCAAGAATATGTTTTTGATAAATCCATAATCGCTAGGTTATAATGTGCCTAAGGCTGAGTAGTCACATAAAAGATGTTTATTCGTTTCTCCCTCTTTCTCATCCAAACAGCTCTTAGATAAAACATTTGAAGATAAACCCATACGTTAGGACATTTTTTTGATCATATAGATACATCTCCGAAAGACTAAAAATCCATAATCATCAATTTCAATGACTACAACAATCAGAGGAGTCTGGACATCGTAACATATTACAGCTTCGACGACAAACGATCCGAATATTTGCCTTATGCCCTGATGTCAAGGAATCCATATCTGATTATATAATGACACTTTGCTGAAGCCTTATCGGCATCAAAATGCTCAGATCAGTTTTACCAGTTTCTGTATTTAAATCTAAATTGTTAGGTAATAAAATCCCTTAAAACAGAATTTGCCTTCCATTCCTTTCTTGATGAAATCTTAGTTTTAAAAGTTTTTGCGAAATTCAACATTGGTTATCAGTCTCCTGAACCAAAACCGCAACTAGAATCATGACAGAACCATGTTTCAATTAGCTCAACTATTTTATTTCAGTTGAGATACAGTAATTTCCTAATTTAACGAAGCTAATTGCTCTCAGGTCTTTTCGTTCTCATTTCCTCCAAATCCAATCTCGAAAAATAATTGAATTTTTTTAAGTACAAAACCGAATTTTAGTCCTCTATAAGAATTTTTGTATGCAATACTCATAAGAATTTTGACAGTCCATTAAATGTGATATTCATTCATTTTAAAGTTATGTTAAGACGAGAATTAAAGTTAGAATTTGGCTAATGTGGCAATGAATATTATCAATCAGATTATAATTGAATGATAATTGTTTTTTAAAATTTCCCTAAGAAAAATTCTTTTTAATTAACAAATTCTTTATCAAATTAATGAATTAAGATTTGGCAACCCACTCAAACACATTTCAGATTTATAACCGTAAATACAAATAAAATTATCAACAGCTGTTTTCATTATAAAATTTAAGAGTTAACTTTTAAATGCTCTTAGCTCTAAATATTAAACTTATAACTCATATACAAATTTTGACTTGCGTAAAGCGAAACTTCTCCGCAAATTACTCTTACAAAATGTCAAAGAAAAAATTAAGAGCATTTTATTTGTATTTAAGTTAACGGTAATCAAATTTCATCCTTATAAATACGCACTCACATATACTCCGCACACACACACACTTTGTATAAACATCAACATAGTCTGCCTTTGTTTTGGTATTTTACTCTCTTCATATAGAAGTGTATGTGTATGTGTTTGAGTTTGTGTGTTTGTTTGCATTGTTGGCTTTTGTAGCAACAGAAAGGAAATTTTAAATTTGCCTTTCATTTCTGGCTGGCACTACTGTGGGGGAATTATGGTACCTCAGGGATTTGACTAATCAAAATTCCTTACACCTGGGACATGCCGCAGCAATGTCGAACATTATGGTATTCTATATACAATATAAAGTATATGTACATTTTACGTAAAATGAGAATGTTGTAGTTGGATTTTCTTATAGTTATTTAGTTTTTAGTTGTGTGAAAATATTCATACAAACACATTCTTTCTTATTTTATAACTTGAACGTATATTCTTGATGATGGTATTTTTGGTTAGTCATTTCTTAGTACTTAGTATTAAAATACATATTATAAACATAAAACACACTCAGATTAAATATAAAACTTATTTACCGATATCATACGATATAATCACTGTAGTCGTTGCAATTTCGATCCATTATAAAAAATTGTCTTAATAAGGTTAAGCTTTTGAATCGACAGTTTAAAGATCTTTTGAATCTTTGAACTGTATTGAAATTTTGAATTGATTATAAAATAAAGAAGAATACATGCAGTGTAGATTAATCATTTTACACTTCGTTTTTCCTGCTAACATATGGACGTAGGGTATCACATGATTCAGTTTTACCATTTCATATTTTCTTACTAGTTGTTGTGGAACTTTGGCTTTAACCAAAAACATATTGATTTTCTTGATGGTCTCCTTTTTGCCCCTTTTCCTCTACATGCAACATTGCTAGCAGATCCTAAGCAGAAGATTGTTTTTGTATGTAGTATGTGGGTTATAGTTTTAAACTTTGTTGTGGCATTCCTTAGTGTCTAGAAGTTGTTGGATTATAGGTACGTTTATATGTTTGAATGTCTCGACTCTTGTGGTATATATTTTTTGTTTTTATTTTGGTTTTTGTTGTTGTTTTCATTTATTTATATATCTTGGCATGTTTCGGATTTACTTACTTGCATTTTTTTCTACATTTGTTTGTATAAGTACAAAACAAAATGTATAAGTATGTGTGTAAATGTATATGTTGAGAAATTTTTTAACATAAAATTATACACTTTAGGGAATTTTGAACGTTAATGCATTTTTAGTTAAAAAGTAATTATTTGATTATAATTTTTAAGTTATACTAAAATGTTTAGAAAAGGATTTGATATAAAAAAAAATAAATTTGTTTATATTTTTTCTCAAATTTCAGGTCTAACAAATGATATTATTGATTCTTGTAGTACATTATTGAAAACTGAACTATTGGATGAAAATTGTATAAAAACAAATGAAATCAAAAGTAATGCTGCACAAAAGAATACAGAATTATCAAATTCCATTGCGGAAAAAAATAATAAAGATAATTTGCCAAAGGATAATGGAAAAGATGAAGAGGAAGATACTTTAAATGATTTTGATGATTTGGAAGAAGATGTTGATGATGAAGATTTGGATGAAGATTTATTAAGTTTGGATAGTTATTATTCCGGTAAGTCTATGAATTGTACAAGGTTTTCTTTATTATACAGGTATTGCTTCATTCAACTCTATTAAAATAAAACATTCTGTAACATCTATCGTATGTTAATTAATCAAAACTAATTTAAGCGTTTTTTATGAACATGATTCCACTTTTACATTGTGGAATCTAGTATTAAATGAAATCCACTTTAAATTGAATAAGTAGTTGCTTATGAAGACCATGTTGTTCTCCTTATAATAGATGAATTTGTGAGTTTATGTAATGGGCAATAGATACTTTACATAAATGGGCTTCTTTTTACAAGAAAATACACAGCAATTCGACTACATGGTCTGAATTTTAATACACAGGAACTGTGAACGGTATGCGATAAGGCCTTTTATACATGCAAAAAGACTTTTGGGAAACGATGTGGTATATAGTTCATTGTGTGTACACCAATCTTGAGCTATGGAGCTATAGTATGGTGGAAGACAAAGAAATGCTTTTGGATACCGATTGTCATGATTGAATTTTGGCAGGACTTTTGAAACTGAGATTCGGTACAGAGAAGACTAGGCGGGAGATTCTGCTTTGAAGGATCGTACTACTTCAGTATTTACAGATGAATTAAAGAAAGAGGTTGGCACGGGTTCTGGTGTATTTTGAGATGATTTGAACAATTTGGTATCTCAGGTTGACTAATAAGTGCACAGGGGAAATTTGTGCAATCAGTATAGCTGCAAGATTACATACGATCATTGACCCATATAAGCTACCATGAAGTTGGTAATTATCCTGAGTCATCCTGAATCCTCTGGATATAGGCCAATAAATACTCTTAGGTTGCGCAAAAGATCTCAAACAATAAGGTTTTATATAGGCTATCGATAGTAGGTATCATCTTACTGAGATTACTGTATGTACATTAAATATTTCAATTTTAAATAAAATTATATTTAGAGCATTAAAACTCCTAGATATATGCTACAATTTTTTAATGTATTTCTTAACGTTTTTAATATACCTACATCCAAACATATGTTATTAAAATGAAAACATCTTTCAATGTGTTTCAAATTCCTTCATACATACAACAGGACAAGCAAACATTAAAATCCCTCAAAAATAAACAGAAATGAAAAAGAAATAAAATACAACGAAAAATAGCAAAAAGAGATGCTGTTGAACAGAAGCAATAAGCGCATAACCATTGAAATTACTGTATTGGGTGTTATATACGAGCTGGTCACGACACTCCGGGGTGCTCTACACCTGAGTCGAGGGAGTCGTTTTGCAGTGGCAGCCATACAACAAACCCGGCAGCCTAACTACATTTTAAAAACCCAGAACAGCAATCAACACCATCCAACCAACCAACCAACCAGTCAGTTATATAGTCAGTCATTTGTTCTTGCATTTAGAATAACATAAGAAGACAAACAGACTGGCAGACCAAAAGCCAAATAGCGAACTAAAACAATATTCGTACCAAGTTTTAAGTCAAACAAATAAAATCTACAAAAACAAATAATAATAAAAAAAGAAGAAATGGACACAGAAACATGAAAAGCTAAAAGTAAAATCCAACACATAAAGATTCAAACACACAACCATTGAACCAAATAAACGACTCACAGACAGACGGACGGACGGACAGACGGACAGACAGACAGATGGAGGGACGGACTGACTGACAACTATCATCCATTTAACAAATAATACGAACATAAAGCATGAAAGGATCACAAAAAATAAAAATAATATAGAAAAAATTCTTCACTTAAGCACAAGTATGTATGATTGTACTGCTACTACGAAAACTTGTCTGTATGTAAGTTTATAAATATGAAGATTTTTTAATGGAGAAGATATGTCGAATAAATACATTCACAAGTGTGATGTTTATATCTACCCTTACCACATGGTTTTTTCTTCATTTATGAAAATAAAATTTTGTGTTAAACTCTAACATTATCCAAGTCACAAGTTGATACTTTTAGTTTGAATTGTATCTGTATAAACACACATATGTACATATGTGTATATAAATTCGTTTTATTATTCCATCATATCCTTTTTCTCTGTGTATTTTATGTTTGTAGGTGTGAATGTTTTCTTGTTTGTCCATTTTTTTGTTGTTGTTTATTTTTATTTCCGGTTTGGTTTCCTTAAGTGATATACGAGTACAAATTTTGTTTGTAAACATTTTGTCATCAACGTCATCATCATCACTATTTAACAACTTATAAGATTTGTATTTAAGTGAGTTATTGTCAGAGAAATTGAAGCATACTATAACAGAGGAAAAATTCAATGGATATTTAGTATTAATTTAACTGATTATGAGAATAAATCAGTTTAATTTTATTATATTTATGGGTATATTTATACCTAAATAACTAGAATATGGCAATATTTTTACGTTACACATTACAACAATGAAAATTAATATACAATGTTCTTAAATTGCCAATTTTATTAAAAAAATATATAATAATTGTCGTTTTAAACATAAAGTTTAAAGTTTTTATTATGAAAAACCAAAGATTACAATTGTTTAATACTGAACTCCTAGGGTTTGAAATTTTAATGTCATATCCTTACGGGAAAGAAAAACGTTACAAAACTCGTCACGTGACGTTATTAGGGCGTATTAACCGCTTCTGGTTCCGGAAATTAGTATGAAAATTCCCGCTCACATTTACTTGCGCTTATAATTGGGGGTTAATGGACACTAGAATAGAACTTTTTGAACCATTTTCATAGCGATATAAATGAACCAGAGTAATACCAGATAAAAAAGGAAAAAATCTAATTTTAAAATCATATTATATATTTTTTATGTTCGTACAGAATTCGATCACTTGATCTTGGTATTCGTGACTAATTAGGGGTTATGATCTAATTTGACATTTACCAAACATAAAGAAGAATTCGCTCACTTGATCTTAGGTTTCATTAAATTTTTAGTCTAATCACTCCGCTAACGTGACAAATTTGGGTTTATAATCTAATTTAACATTTAACAAGCATAAACAACTGGGGCCTTACAGGAACTTTAAGTGTCAATTGACAACAGAAACTTAGGGAGCGGTTCTAAAACCGGTAATAAGTGGTAAAAAATAATTGTCTCTTTTCTTGTCTCTAATAATAACATTGTTGTCACTAATAATAACATTATTACTAAAGAATGTTATATTATTTAAGATTGTTAGAAGTAGAGAAAATAAGGGCAGTAGCACGTCTTAGATTTGTTAATGGCACAATAACATCTCCTAAAATATGCACTAATCATCAACTAAATATAGTTAAATGCTGCCGTTGTCATGTATCATGACTGTTTTATGATCGCTTCAGGATAATAGCTACAGCATGCTAGAACACATATGCCATCATAGTGAGTTAACGGTGGAGATATATAGGATTTATAGAGGAGGAACTTTACATGGAGCGGAAGTCTAATTTAGAGCTAATGACTATATAAACAATCCTGTCTGCAACTGCAGTCTGCTATCTGGCTTCAGAATCCCAGATTAATGCACTGCTCATCCTTAAAAATTACGGATTAATGAAATCGAAATTTTACATTTTGTTGTGGTCCTATGCTCCTAATAAGAACGAATGGAACATATAAATATCCACTAAATATAAATTGCATTACTTTTACACATTAATATATGCGAATATTTTTAATTAAAAAAAATGTGTCGTTTTTGTTGAAATTTCGATTTAATGATTTGTTTTTTTTTTTCATTACACCACTGGCAACCCTAGCACTACAGCCTAAATATATGCAACGTTAAATTACACAATGAAAAGTGCAAGCAAAAACACTTAACGAACAAATCAAATACATTTCACTTGAATGTGTTGCTGTCAAAAAGAATTATCCAAATTTATATAAATGTAGTTATGGTATAATGTTTTATCTCTCTTACCAATTGGTCTAACATACAAACGACCAAAATTTTACGTTTCCTGTTTGTAAGGTTAACAATTATATGAAAATATTCGTTTTATAGAATTAAGGATGAAATATTTAAGTTTGTAAACAGATTTTAATTTAAAGTTTGTCGTTTTTTTATGTTGGTCTTAAAAATTTAAGAAAAAGGAAAAAACCAACGTATTCTTCTCATATAAACTATTTTGTGATTTATTAATGAATTCTTCCGTTTTTCCTCTTGTTTGAAATATCCTTTTTTTTCAATGTGTACTAAAAACAACAAATAACTCTTTCTTGAATATATATTTTTAAAACTTTCTCAAGAAAACTATATTCGAAATATTCAAACGAAAGATAACTATAGATGTTCCCAATGAAGACTTAATTTACATTTAAAGTTTAAAGAAGGTTAAGAAGAAAGAGCAACCGACATACACTACAACATACATACTTATCTATGTGTTTTAATGCTTACAAGTTGTAAATAAACTTTTTGCATATAAGCATGGATATTTAAGTCCATGTTTTGAAAACATGTTTCCTTTTGATGTTGGCAATTAATTACGCATTTGTCTTACAAGACAAACAGTTAAATCTAAATTACTTACTTGTGTATTTTTTGTTCATATAATTCTTATAAGAAAATATATAACTACACATATTTTTTAACTCATACTTTTAAATTACATTCTTGCAAATACTCTTATGTTTGAATATAACGAAATGATTTTGTTGTATAGGAAGTTGTAGTACACATTCCATTTCTACCGTTTTAAAGCCAAGAAAATCATTTAATTTCAAGTAAATTGTCTTTAAAGTTTTTTTTTTGCTATAGTTGGACACATACATAACTAATTCCTGGTTTATTGTAATGTTTTATAACATTTAACAAATATTCATACATGACATGTAAATTTGTCATGTTAAGATTTTACCGGATGGGATCTGTAATAAATAATCGTTTTAACCTATAGTTTTACAATTTTAAGAAAACATACGAAGGCATATATATGTTCTTGCAAAAAATTCCTTTGGGGTAATAAAATTGCAATTGTATTTATGTATATGACAAACCTTGAAGTAAAATCGTATCTTGTGAAACTGATTTTTTCAACTCTTGTGAAAATTAGCGACTTTTGAAAAGAATAGAGGTATTTGCTAATGAATATTACCAGAACTGAACTAGAACTGGAGTAGAAATATAACTGAACTAGAACTGAACTAGAA
>JACGTJ010023459.1:0-10076 GCA_014858695.1 Chrysomya rufifacies | reverse complement strand
ACAATAATAGCAAAAATAACAGCAACAACAACAACAAAATACTCCCAAATACCACAACCGCAATGCTGTCACTCTCACTTGCTGCCGAGCTCCCGCTAACACTCTTCATGGTTTTTTGGTGAAGAAACATACACACATTCACACTACTACTACTACACTATTCTACACTCATACATATATTTATTAGTAGTTTTACAAACGTTCATACAACCTAAATGTATGCAGCCTTTTTTTTTTAAACAACAAACTATGAAATTTGAAATATCTAACAACATTTATACACCGTATTATACATAGACATTTAACCATATAAATAAACAGCAACAATAATAACGACAAGTAGCTATAGAGAGCAATATTTAGAATAAAAACAACAAACACAATAACAACAGCACCAACTATAACATGAAAACTATCAGTCAGTATTTTTGGCAAATGTTAAATCCCCGCTTTTAGCCGCGCGTAAACTAAAACATTAAAATACTCATACAGACACAATAACTATGAAAAAGACCACCCGTACATTTGTTGTTTTTCTTTTTTTTCTGTGGCAGCAACAACATCTCTTCCTCTTCATCATTATTATCGTCATCATCGTCATAGTTGTCCTCAGCAACATATCGCCAAAAACATTCTTCATTTGTTGGAGAATGTGTTGTGCATGTGTGTCTATGTGTGTGTGAGAGTTACAATCACCATGACGGTATTATTGTTGTTAGCCCTTAACTAATAGAGGGTTTCTTGTGATTCCTTAATCCTTTGGGAAGCTCAATGGGTAAAATTGTAATAAATTATGCAAACAAAAAAAAAAAACTTATATAAAGTTCAAAGTTCAGCGCTAGGAATTACAAAAAAAGAGTTAAGAAAGTATAAACTTACAATAATCTTATAATTAGTTTGGTAAATAACAGAAAAATCATTGTCTAAAACATGTTAGAGTTTGATTTTCGAAAAATTGGCTTAGAATCTTAAAAGCTTATTTAGGCTTAAAAAGCTTATTTTAGAAAATATGTTTAAAATGTATATTTTAATATTTAATTATTTCGTTAAAAGTAAACAAAATCAATATTTATAACATTTTTCCTAAAAAGCATATTTTGCTTAAAGTGCATATTTCATAAATTTTTTTTCAAAATTAAGAAAATTAAGTTTTGTTGCTAAAAATAAGAATTCCATGATTACTTTAATATTTCCAGAAAAAAAGCAAAAAAGCTTTTTTGCTTAAAAAGCTTAATTAAGGCATATTTATGAAAATGTTATTAACTCAATATTTATTGTTTTGTTAGTGCTAATATTATGAAATGCATAAAAATTTTGTGATATTGTGTGTGTTTTGTTACAAAACTTTCAACGGAAAATTAAAAAGCTTATTTCAGCATATTTCTTCATTACACAGAAATTTTAACTTATTTTCTAAAAATAATAGAGTTGTTAGTGTAAATAAAGGAAAATTATTTATAGTTTAAAAGAAATTCTTTTGTTTTTAGTAAAATTGGAAAGAATTTTAAAAAAGCTTATTTTGGCTTATTTGTTTTTTGAAGAAAGAAATTTATTTTTCTGGCAAAACTCAATATTTTTAGGTTTTTATTAAACATATAATTAATTTAATTAAAATTTTGCAAAAATTACGTTTAGTTTTGGCTTAAAATGTTTAAAAATTAAAAAAGCTTATTTAGCATATTTGGCTTAAAATGACATTTAATAGTTTTTTTCTGCAAAACTTGAATATTAGTGAAAATAGAAGTTAGTTTTAAGTTAAAATTTATAAAAATTTTTAAAGCTTATTTAAGCATATTTGTTTTAAATAGCTTATTTTCAGGATTTCATAACAAAACTTTCAAAAGTTTTTTTGGTGTGAATTGAAATAAACTAAATTTCAAGAACTTTTAAAGCTAGGAAATAGAAATTAAGTTTAATGTTCAAAAATTTTAAATACATTTGTAATTTTTACATTTTCTTTGGAAATTAATCAAATTTAACAAATCCATTGTTTTGTGAAAGAACTAGTTTAAGCTTTAAATAAGAAGATAGATCTAATAGCTAACCCCTATCCTTTCATGTTATTTGAAAAAGGGTTAAAAACACAATAATTCCATTTCTATTAATGCTACCAGTATCATAAGTAAATAGTTTGTTTCTTTGTTTGTTGGTGTTTTCCAAAAAATTACCACGAAAAACTATCTATATTATTACTATAATGCTGTAATGTTTTATTTTAACCTATACATTTAAAAATAGAATTTAAACTAAACAAGATTTACAATTATAAAACCCCCACTCCACCCCCTGTTTTATTTGTGAGTGTGTGTGTGTGTTCATACTCCAGAAATATTAACAACGACCCACATTATATTACAAAAAGGAAAATGTCCTTCATATCAAAGGACTGAAAAAGAAACAAACAAACAAGCAACCCACTTTAATCCCTGCAAAATTTAGTCAACCATATAACGTTTTTTTTTTTTGTATATCAAAACTAACCAAAGCTCTGCAGACTACTTACTTCATTCCTGTGTCGTAGAAAAAAAAACCACAAAACTAAAACTTCATTTCTATTTAGTTTTATGTAGAAATAAATTTTATTTATATGAGAAAAAAACAAGTCAAATATCTTACTCTTTTTACTGCTGGCCTTAAAGCTATAAGTACAAGGTCCTTGGAACTTGAGTTGTAAAATGTGCTAGGAGTTAAGAAACAAAAAATGGTCCTTTTTTTCCAAGAATCCTTAGTCTTAAGATTTTCCTGTTGTTATCAGCAGTACTTTAGGTTTAGTGTCTGTGTGTGTGTGTGTGTTTGTGTGTGTAAAACTGTTTGCTCTTAAACTATGCGAAAAATCTATCGAAATTGAGTAAATTTTTGGGAAAAAGCTAAGCAAGAGGTAGGGGTAAGAGTTATAGTTATAAAGAATGGCGTGTTAAAAGATGGATTGTAGTAGTTTTATGCTTATATAAAAGTAATAAATATTAAATTACACTCACAGAAAAAAATCTGTAAAAATTTTATTATTTTCTTTCAAAATTTTGTTGCTTTTCTTAATAAACTTACATTATTATGTTTGCATTTTTTTCTTATTTTTTGTGAGTGTATATTTTCTCTTTTTAAAGGACTTTTAGTCACTTCTTCCTCCCTCAATGTTCTTGAAATTTAACGTAAATTATCTACATTTAGTTTAGGGTTTTAGGAAAATGTCCGTCAATTGTAGTTTACATGCTTGAAATTACGCATACATACACTTAAATCTACAAACTAAACAATTCATCATAAAGATATACACAAACACATGTGTGCTAGCTTATGTTTTATAACGCTTGAAAGGACAATTATATCCTAACATTATGAGCAACTTAACATATATGAGAAAAAAAAACAACAAAAACAACAAAAAGGTTATATAAAAAACTAAACAGCAACAGCATCATTAGCATGGCTAAACAAATCTACCTCCATCCCCCCTAAAAAAAGCTTTGATTTCTATAACATACACACAAGGACACTAGTGAGTTTCCTTTTTTTTAATAAACAGTTTTCCTTAATTTTACCCTTTTTTCTTACTTCTAACAAACACTTACTCTAAGTAATTTAACTACTTTTATTTTAAACATAACAAAAAAACTTCATTTAGCACGTTTTCCTTTTTAAATTTACTAACCTCCCCCTACCCCCTTCTACCCTCAATGTGGTCATACAAGTTTTCCATACATAATGTCCTGCATCTAAACATTTAACACATACACAAACATCTTTTTTTGTTTGTAATTTATGTTTGTTTCTTTATACTCAAAAAGAAAATTAAGACTTTTTGTTGTTGTTGTTTCCGGTTTTTCTCGAAAATAAAACAAATTTTTTGTTTTGTTTCTTCTTTACATACAATATGTAAAGATTTCAAAAAAGCATGCTAATTGTTAAGATTAATTAGAAGATTTAAGCCAGCAACAAAGAGAGAGAGAGGGAGAGACCAAGGAAAAAACTGTCTGTCTGTCCGTCTGTCTGGCTTTTAATAAATGAGTAACATGTGTCAAAAATTAATAGATAAATGATATGTTAAGCTTGTAAAACATGTTAAAGAAAATCTTTGTTTTTACTTTCTTTACGTGAAAAAAGAATAGAACGAATAGAAAAANNAAAAAGAGAATGAAAAAAATAAAGAGATATGTGTTTAGATAAGAGAAGATATAAACAAATAAACAAATGATTTTGTTAAGCGAATTGGAACAAGGAAAAAAATTAAGAAATAAAGAATGAAAAAAAAACATTAATATAAATGATGTAAAATGTTAAAAGTAATGAGAAAATTTGAAATGAAAACAAATTTAAAACAGAATTTACATACACAACATAGTTTACATGACAAAATGATATGAAAATCATTACAAAATCTTAAATTACCTTAAAATTTATGTGATTTACTTCATTAGCTAATAGATTTATCCATAAATACTTCATTGTTTACCTCATGTATATAATGTAAAGTTTATGTAGAATGAGTTGTAAATTTTTTTATTTTGAATATTCCTTTACTTAACCGAAATCCTTGCCATAAAATTTCAAATTTTCATCATTGATTTAACCAGTAACTAAAATACTGGATTTTTACACAAAAACCATTACAAATTTCAATTGTTTACACAATGTCAACAACATGAAATTGATCAAATTCATTAAAGTAAATAAGAAAACATTATAAATCTTTAACAAAATTCGACAATGTTTACAAAATTTTATATTTTACATAATGTCAACAATGTAAATAATCAAAAAAATAATAATGTCAATATATAATAATTAAAAAAAAATAAAAATAAAAGTAATTAAGGAAATATAAAACAAAATAAAAATAAACGAATTTTACGCAATGTAAACAATGTAAAATTTAATATTTAAATTTCAAATACAAAAAAAATACAATTTTCCGTACAAAATAACATTTGCTTTAAAAAAAATTAATGCAAAATTTATCAAGTTTTTTGTTGTTTTTAATATTTTTTACATTACGTAAACTACATAAAGTTAAAAATGTTTCTTACGTCGAAAATGTAAAATACAAATTTTTTGCAAAAATCACATTACATTTAATAGAATAATATAATTTTATTTCAATTTCACTAATTCTAAGTACTTTACATTAAGTCTTTTAAGTAAAATTCCAAATTTACATCATGTAAAAAGTGTAAAATACATTTTTTTTAAAAAACTGCATTTGCTCATAGCAAATAATATAATTTTATAGAATTTTTAACACTAATAAATTCTTTACATGGTGTAAATTATGTAAAGTTTAATATTTACATTATGTAAAAAAATGTAAATGATAATTTTCTATAAAAAATTTTCATTTATTTCAATAATACATTTCTTTTCTAATTTTTTATTAGTTCTTTACATTTTACACTGTGTAAACTATGTAAATGTAAATATTTACATTATGTAAAAAATGTAAAATACTATTTTCTTTAGAAAATCTTAGTTATTTTAGTGAACAGTTAGCATTTTATTAAAATTCATTGATTTTATGTTGTTTACATTGTGTAAATTATGTACATATTTTTTGTGAAATTCGTGGTAAATTTTCTTTTCGGTTTAAAAATTTACATATTTTATATAAAGTAATTAAAAATTTAATATTTTTTCAATTGTTTACATTATAAAATATTGGATTTTTGTTGCAAAATCTTAAATATTTTTATTAAAAATTTATATATATTTTTATTTACTTTAACTGATATAAAAAAATATTTGCAAAAATTGAAATTTTCATTTAATATTTTTTATGTTTAAAAGATTTCTGCTTGATTTGTTAGTTTGTTCTTTTATTGTTTACTTTTTTTTCTTAAAAATTTGTCAATATTTTTTTATTAAATTATTTTTTTTTTTTCAACTTTTATAATTAATTTTAAATTTCCTGTTTACTTGTGCTTATTGAATTGTAAACAATTACATTTTTTTTATATATGTAAACATCATTTTATAATGAAATTATAATTTATGCTTCCCCCTGCCCCTTTTTTCAAAAATTTCTAAACAAATGTTGATTTTACAATTTTTTTTTTTTTGTATTGAAATTAATAACATAATAATTTGTTTACTTTCGTAATTAAAAAAAAATTCTAAATTATGCAAAATTCTAAAAACCTCATGCATTTAACAACGACAAGACCACCCCTCTCCCCCTCCTTTTGTATATACATTTACAAATTAGAAATTTATATAAACTATTGATAATTTAATACAAATTTATTTTGAAAAAAAGAACTAATAGCCTAAAATCCCCTACCCCCGGGATCACTTTTTAAAATAAATTGTGCGTATAACAAATTTTACTTACTTACTTACTTACATTTATATAAAATTATTAGATATTGAAACAAGACTAAACTAAAAACATCCTGTTTAAATCAGCATCCCTTTTTTTGTTTTATGTATATATATGTGTATATAAATAAATTGTATATGAGTAGAGAACAAAAAACTAGAATATTTTATACTGGAAATATAAAACTTAACCACATTACACATCATTCATCATTGCTGGCCAAAAAAAATGAGAAAAAAAAGTTGTTATAGGAAAAATCTAAAGCCCACTACCGCATACCAAATAATAACAACAACAGCAACGACCAAAACCAAATGCCTAAAACTAATGAATTACGCAATTCTAATATTGTTTATGATCTAAACTTACATACACACATTACAATTTTATTTTATTATATAAATACACATAATTTTACATACTAACATACATATGTATATATGTATTTCAAATTTCATATATACATACATATATACATGTATTGTTTATATATAAATTAAGTTTATAGATATCATAGAAAAATTTACACCAACTAAAATATATCTATATGTATGTATATGTGTGTGTATATATGATATATGTATACAAATCCTATTTTTTTATAATTGTATTTGTATGTGTATTAAAAGTCCCTTTTTAAAATATAATCCCTATTTATTTTAAAATTTTACTTATTTTTGTTTTATTTCAAATCATACTAACAAACAATCAAACAAATATACTTATACATACAACACATACATGTCTATATTAAAGTTTTATTTACCCCTTTTTATGTGCGTGTATGTGTGTGTGTGTTTGTGTTTTTCCAGTTGTTAGTTTGTGTGTATTTTTAATATAAAAATAAAACTTAAAACCTTAAAAATCTAAACAACAATATTTCTAGTTTAACTTCTCACTAACTTATATTCTCTAGTTCGACTTTCTACTCTTCTCTGCAATGTCCTGTTGTTTTGTTTTTACGATTATTTTCATTTATTTTTGGTTTTTTTTTTAATTTTCATCTCACAACATGTGATGCGATATGCTACAACAACTACAATAATAAATAAACCATAACAAAGCAACAACAATACCAACAACAACAAATTATTGTTAAAACTTACAACAATCAGACACATCATAAGCATTAACATTACTAGCACCATTACTATTATTATTCAATACACTCTTACTCATTTAAAACATCCTAAACCCCCCAACCCTGCTTCCGCCCATTCAGAGTATTCCATCACCCACTATATCTATTTTATTATTATATGTTAACCTCTCTCTATTAAACATCCTTTTCATTCACCATCATCATCACCATTATCATTATTATAATGATAATAATGAGCATAACAAACAAACAAATAAAGCCCAGTTAGACTCATTGAACACATTTAACATGTCCTTGCAATTGTTTAGTTTATCATTATTGTTGTAGTTGTTGCTGTTGGCTTGAGTGGGTGTTTAAGAGAGCGAAGAGAGAGAGAGAGAGTGTGTGTGTAAGAGTAGATGAAATTTCTAGACCAACATGTTTGTCAATGATGTATTATATATGTTTTTGTTTAGTTTTATGTTTGTATGTATGTATTAAATGAAAAATAACCGTAAAACATTTTGAATAGTCTGACAGACAGACAAACTTTTATTTAATTCTAAACATTAACTAAGTCTGATGATGCTTTAAATGAGTAGTATAAAGCGAGAGCGGGTAAGAGAAAAAAAATCTAACTTTTTTAAGATAACAGCTGCGGATCCAGCTGAAGCTTTTAGTGGGAGAGGAATGTAATTAGAAAACTTTTAACATTTTTTTTCCACAGATCTTATTATTTTAATGTCAAAAACTGTCTTTTTGGCTAGGAAAATTTTCGATTTTTCTAACCCCCCAAAATCCGCTCCTGTCATATTAATAAATTTGAAAATAAATATAATAAATGAAGTTTTTTATTTCAATTTTATTTAGTTTGACCAACAAAAACAACAAACATAGCAATTAAAGTTAGAAATGAGTGTAAAAAAAAGAGAGAAAAATATTTTGAAAATCAAATTTTTTTAATCAAAATTTTCTTTCAAAATTTCAAAATATAAAATTTTCATACTGTAAATTTTATATTTTGAAATGTTTTTTCTCTTCAAATCATTTCACAGTGGTTCCAAGAAGCTTTAATTGTATGAGTTATTAAGCGTTAAATCTCATCTAAAGAGAGGAAGGTATTTCGCAAATAAGCTGAGAGAGAACATAGTGGTTCCAAAATGGGTTTTGTTTAATCATTATGTAAATTTTGCACCGTTATCAATATCTTTATGAAGTTTCTCTTACTTAGAGGTGAACTATTTTCAAATGAAAGGGAGTTCTCAGTATCTTAATCTATCGGTGGGTTAGTGGTTTACCCATTCTTTATTAACAATTACAAATTGATTGAAAATAAATACTATAAAATCTAAGTAGCCCCTTGATATTTACGTAAAAAATTTACAATGCTTTGATCATAAACAAGCAGATAAACTTAATTTTCAAAAAATGCCTAAATTTGAATAAAATTTGACTTAGTTAAGATAAGAGACGAACAAAATTTTCTTAATAGGCTTTCTCCAAATGAAATTTCTTCTTTTTTTTTCTCCCAAAAAATCCATTATGAAACCAGTGTTCATTTGCCAACAAATGTTTATTATCATAGAAATAATAAATGCTATTTTGATTGTGTCTCTTTTTTTGCCTTATTTGGCCCTTTTCTTGTTCTTTTTCAAATATCTGTACTCCAACGAAAAAAAAAATGAAATAAAACTATAATAAATTATATAGTTAAAACTTAGCGACAGTTTGATATGGGTTAGAAATGTCTATAAACATTATCTTCATCGTCAAGCCTCAACTAATATTAAGCTCCAAAATGCTATCATTATAACTTTACCTTCCCCCAACGCCCACCCCCCACCTACAAAACCAAATAATATTCTACTATAACACTCCATAACAAACTATTTTTATCTCTTTATATTTAAAGTAATTCATCTCTTTTTTTGTTAAGAAATAAAGAAAAAATATCTATAGCCTTATTACAATAACAAAATATAAACAATATAACAACAACAACAACAAAAAGATTTATTACACACAAAGTACTTATACTCCTACTTTATCTTCGTTTTACTACTCATCGTGTACTATATATGATTCGTTGCAAATCGTTTTTGTTTATGCTTTTATAATTTTATCTTCGTTTTAGTTTTTATTTTGATTTTTTTTAACAAGAAGAGTGTAAGTATGTGTGAAAACTTGTTTAATATTTTTTCCTTTTTTCGGGTTTATAGGGTGCAAATGTGTTTGTTGTTATTGTTATTACTTTTATTGTTGTTGTTGGGTTGGTTGTTGTCTGTTAAGACAAAAACAAAACTATATATTACAAATATTGTAACAAATTCTATATGAAATGTGTAAGCTTTGGGCTTGAGAAATAATATTAAGAAGAAATTCCTTTAAGGTTTTTTTGTTTTGATTTTTCTTAAGAACGTATGTGTGTGTGTATGAGTGAGTGCATTCTAAGATGAAAAATTATTATACTCTCTAGAAAACGGAAGTTAACGAAGTGTGTTGTACTATATAAGGAAAATTCATACAAATATACTATGACTTATGTGTGGCATATGGGAATTTAATAAACAGGAGCTACCAGATAAAATAAGAAAGAAAATAAATTAACAATTTTGAACAGAACTGAACTAGAAATAAACTTGAACTGAAATAGAACTGAACTAGAACTGAAATAGAATTCAACTA
>JACGTJ010023409.1:0-15576 GCA_014858695.1 Chrysomya rufifacies | reverse complement strand
TTTTTTTTTTTTTTTTTTTTGCTTTAAGATTTAAAGTAATTTAATTCAGCTGAAATCTAAATTTCATTATATTGTTATGGTTGCTTTTAGCTTTAAGCAATGATTTTCTTTTTTTATATATATATTTCTTAATATTTTTTTTGACTGTTGTCTTAAAAGCTTTTGCTGTTTTGCGTGAGTTGTTGGTTCCTGTCACCCACCCATAATTTTTATGTTTCACACCAAATGACGCTTAAATAAGCCCGGGAAATTGTCGTAAAATAATAAGCCTTAACAAATTTTCAACCTACACTTATTTATAAACATACAAATACATATAAACTGTATATTTTTAACATTTAAACAGACATACATATATATACATATACTAACATAAATACATTTCACACTCAAGACAAAGTTATTTCTATCGTATTATTATTATTTTCCCGGCTGTGCTTTTATTATACCTACTTGTTCTTGTTCTTGTTTTTTTATTTTATTTTTTTGTTATACATTTAATCGATTTTGACATTTTAAAGTAAATGCGTGAAAATTAGGAAATTATTTAAATATATTTGTATGTATGTGTATATATATTATGTTTTTTCTGTCGTTGTTGTTATTATTACTACTGTCTGCTGCCATTTGTTTTTTATTAGCATCGTTAGGCAGAAAATTGGTAAGAAGTTAAATGTTGTTTTTGTAATGAATGAGTATTTATATTTGTATGTATGCGAAAAAAGGCTAATAAACCTAGATTTAACTTACATTACATACATTTCAATTGTTTTAAAAAATGTTTGTTTTCTTTAAAGAGATTTTTGTGTTTTTTTTTTCGTTTAAATTAAATTTTTATTTTGAACGTATGAGTGATTTTGTTTTTCAAATTTAATATAACTCATACGTGCGTTTCAATTTTATTAGGAAAATAAACTGAGTAAGTATTGATTTTTTAAAGTAGATTTAATGTTCATTTCCAAATTCCAATATTAAATGAAAACATTAAAGTCTTTTATATAACTACGAATAAGGTTAATAGTGTTATTTTGCCATCACCGAAAAGTTATTGAAAATTGTGTACTGAGATTTAAAAATCAATGGAAACATTTAATTGTTTAAGGGTAAAGTAACCATAAAATTTTACTGTTAAAATATTTAAAAATTTAGAAAATTGTATATTAACCTGAAAAGCCCCGATAACTTTCACATAAGATTGATTTGATTATATTTATGTCAGATATAAACGGACTCTTAATTGGGCGATTCGGATTTTGATAATAGACAATATAAGACATATTTCAGGAAAATTTCCACTTATTATATTGTCTGCTATATCGACACTAATTCTTCAGCTAAAGAACTATATATTATAAAAGGTATTAGAAAAGACGTAGGAAATTTAATTTGATATTTGCGTGCTTTTCTGAACTTATTATTATACCTTACTTACACAAGCGTTATGAATTTGAACATTATCACCAACAAGTAATATACAACCATAAGGTATTAAAGTATTTTCGCCCTTTAGGATGTTTTCCAAAAATGAAAAATATGAAAGTTATTTTCAAAAGTAATTTCTAATATTTAGTTTTTATAGAAAAAATAGCAGCCTAATTTTTCACATTGACATTTACACAAAGTTTTGTTTAATATAGATTTAAAGTATATAATATTTTTTTAACTTATTTACAATTCAATTTTAATTTTGATTTTAACAGACATATAGATTTACGGATGGATAAAGTTCTAATCACCCGTTTAAATATTTTTTAAATTATTTTTAAGGTAAATATGTTTCGATTTTTTGTTATTTTAATTGTTATATTTTTACATTTTAATGGATTATATTTATGATGTATTAAAGAGTGCTACAACTGTATCAACGGTTGGTACATGCTCTTATCTTCTTTGGCTTCCTCTTTTGATCTCAGATGGAGAGACTCTATAGATGATAATGGGGAATCCTTGTTACGTATTTGTAGTTTAGACCCCAACGAAGATCAAATGTTGTACCGTATGCCTTTATGTATATGACGGTTGAGTTTAGTCTTATTAATGTAATCCTAATTCAGAGTTCTTAAAATTTCTTGAGCGAAGTTGTCTCTATATACTATAATAAGGAAGGTCAAAAATCTTGAGATTGTATGTATCTAAAGACAGTTACACCGCAGAAGAATTTATAGTCTGAATGTTGTTGAAATATAATATTTCTCAATAGAATATCTCATATTGTAATTGGACTATCATTACTTTTATCAATTTATGATGACCCATTAAGGTGGGCAAGTTTGTGTTTTATGTTGCTTTGTTAATGATTTTAATATGCAAATGGATCTATAGATAGATGTAGATAAGTTGATTCAGAATTTGATATATACTTTTGGGTTTTAAACGCATATTTACGATATTTAACACAATGAAATACAAATTTAATACATCCACAATTTCCATGAATAGTGCGCTAAAAATATTACAATACAACGTGTAAGAAATACAGTTTAGCAAAAAATGAGAAACATTTATGTTTTTCTAATACTTTACTTATAGTGATTGGGTATGTATAAGTTTATCATTCCAATTGTTATTTCTACATTTTTCATCTAAGACCCCATAAAGTATACATATATTCTGAATTGTGGGTTCAATAAAAATCAAAATATGTAAGTCCGTCCGTCGGCTGGTGGGTCGTTTATGAAGGCCGCATGCAATATTTTATCGGATTCGACCATTTGGAATGAGGTACGGAATAGTCTATTTTTGAAGGATGTTTTTGTGCTAAACAACTTAAGTGATATAAGATTCTGCCGAATATAGCGTTCTCACTTGTTTATTTTCACTTATTACAAATACGATTATTAAATAAAACCACATTTTTCCATTTAAAACAAATAAAAATTATGCTCTTCTTATGAGCTTTTAAATATACATGATATAAGGTTAACATAAAACGGGGTACTCTTTTTTAATTTATACTCCATATTGTTGAATTCATATGATCTACTCGTCCAAGGAAGTAAAACATAGTTTGTAAAGTGTTTTAAGTGTTTCATGTGATGTTTTTTTGTTGATTTTTTATAGTAAAGGACATAAAATTTAACATAAAGTATATGTATGTATATAGTCTTTTTTTTAAATGTTGTTTAAGTATTTTCTTACAAATATGTTGCCTTACCCTGTCATTTTCCTATGCTCTCTTATACAATATATTGGGTATGTTTTAAAAAGCAATAAACTCTTGAAATATAAACAGCAGCAATAAAAGCATAAACATGACTCTATTTTAAAATGATTTTTTATTTACATTTTAACAGAAAATAAAAGGAAAAAAAATAACGTAAAAACAGAAAATATTTTTAAGATTTTGTTAAAGATAAAACAAAATGTTAAGTTATTGACTGTAACTATGAAGCAAGTTGGTTTATTGAGGCGTGAATGCGTTAAAGAAGTAAAGATTTTCTCGTAAAAGTTTCAGCTTAAATTTGTTACACTTACATTGTTTTGTGATATACATACATATATATAAAGATGGATAGAGGTATAAGTGTTTTATCGATTTTATTGCACGATTACAAGGATTCTTTTTTATTTTGTAGTTGAATATTATAAAATTTTGTAAAGCTATTTATTAAGAAAAGATCAGTATGATTTGTACTATTTAGATGTAAAATCGAATTTTATGTTATAATTTCTTTATTTAATTTGAATACATAAATTTTTTATTGTTTTATATATATAAAATATATGTTTATTTATATTTTTATTGAAAATTTACTTTTGTATAATAAACTATAAACGTTTAATCATATAAATACCTGTTTATAGGTTTTCAAACATTTTCTTAAATTTATTAAAGAATTTATGTAGTTAGGTAAGGAATTGGTTTGAACAAATTTCAATTCAAAATCCTATAAAAGTTAAACTATAATTAAGTCATGACAATAAAAGTAAAATCAAATCGAGTATTTATTGATATATTATAGTGCTTTTATAATTCTACCCATTTAATTATAAACTCAATGCCATAAATATCGCCATATACACAATAATTGCTTTCGATTTAAATAAAGTACGTAACGTATGATTAATATCAACACAATATCAAATTATTTTATATTTCACATACGCCCTAGAAACTACTTTCCATTTTTCTCAACTTCAGTTTGTTCTTTTGGATGTATGTATGTAATTTTTTGGTTTTTATAGGGTATATAAGTTTGTCATTCCATTTGTAATTTCTACATTTTTCATGTGAGACCCCATAAGTATTCTGAATCGAAATATGTATGTCCGTCCGCCCGTCCGTCTGGCGGTTGGTATGTCGTTTTTGATATAAAGTTATACAATATGTAAATTAAATCATTTCTAAGAGTCGCGAGACCGTTGCTTTTTAAATTCGGAAGAATCTATTCATAAATGGCCAATATATTTAAAAAAAATATATTTTTTATTATTTTCAAATGTTTCGACTGTTTTTACATCTTCTACGGACAGACTGCCCTCCACAATACGATAGTATAATTTTTATACCCACCATCAAAAAAATGATGAGGGGTATATTAGGTTTGTCATTACATTAAAAAAAAAAAAGATAAAATATTCGTCTGTCTGTTGAAACCACGATAGAGATCGCGCGGGATGAGCTAGGAAGACGAAATTTGGAACAAATATTTCCCTTATATAAGGAACAAACATGGAACAAACACAAACGAAAATCTTTTATTTTGGAGCATTTTAGTACATAATATAAAACGGATGAACGTACAAAGATGAAATTAATATAATTCATACTATAGTGACGGGAAACTAAATGTGAAAAATGGAATTTACGTGCCCATTTTTTCTCCTGCTTACAAAAATATGCTTTTTTGGGAAATTTCGTCCTAGATATGAAAGAGGAGAACGTACACTGATGAAATTTTAGACTGACTGTTAGATAATGGGAGGAATATTGAAAAAATGGGGAAAAACCCGGGAAAAACCCGCCTACCCACATAAATCCGATATTTTGGCGTATTTTGTGATATATTATGTCACAAATGTGAAATAAATGAAGGTATACGATGATATTTTCGATGAAACTTAGATAAAAATTATATATTAGATAAGAAATATATTAAACATACTTTAATATATTTTGATGGTAGGTATTAAAGATTCGGCAAAGCCAAATTTAACATTCCCACCCACATAAATCCGATATTTTGGCGTATTTTGTGATATAATATGTCACAAATGTGAAATGAATGAAGGTATAAGATGAGATTTTCGATGTATCATTAATTAATAGGATGAAATTTAGACAAAAAATATATTAAAAATAATTTAATATATTTTGATGGTAGGAATTAAAGATTCGGCCAAGCCAAATATAACTTTCTTACTTGTTTTTCTTAATTTTTATTTATTGATTATCGGTTAATATATAGTCGAGATTCTCATCGCATAATTGGAAACTGTACTCTAAAATGTCGTACTTTTCTATAAATCGATAGCATAAATTCTTCTCCAAATGTCAATCTTTGGAGTTTTTGCAAACGGTCAGTATTTAGTACAGTTTTTGCGATAAAAGAATTTAAATATTGACTAAAAGTTGTGTTTGTTTAACTAATAAAAGCTAAACACCGCTTAAATCTTTGTTTTGTCGTTACAAAAGACTAGAGACTTAATTTAATTTTTGTGTTAGTCAACTTAAGTGAAGGGTATATAAAATTCTGCATAGTCGAATATAGTGTTCTTACTTGTTTTTAAATAAATCTTTACATTTATACAAACGTAATTTGTTTCATTTATTTTATAGGGAATTTTAATTATTATTTTTTTGTGTTGTTATTGTTTCTTTACTATTTTTTGGTTTAATTATGGTTTATTATCTGGATGACTATTTTATTGAGTTCACAGCAATGTCATGAAACTATAACAACATAAACTGACTCTTTGTTATTAAATTTTTTTATTGTTATTAACATTTTGCCGATTTTATTATTGTTGTTTTTGTTACCACTTAAATAATAAATAAATAAATGAAGAAAAATATATTTGCGTATAAATAAATTCTGTACAATAAAAAAATTGCTAAAGATTGACAGACATTTATTATTTCTGTTAAATCATGCAAATGTAAATTTAAATACAAATTAATTTGTTTATTTATATATAAATTTTTTCACTTAACAATCTTATTGTTTTATTTATTTTTGTTTTTGTTTTTTTTTCATTTTTCATACATTTAATGGCCATGTTGGGCTTTTTTTTCTTTGTATGCAAATATACTTTTATAGTACTTAAGTATAAAATATTTAAATGGGTGAACCAAATGAGAGAGAAAAATAAAATAAAATAATATTACAATAATAAATTAAAACAATAAATATTTGTGTGATTAAAATAATTTCAAGAAAACACTAAAAATTGTCAGTGAACAATTTATTAACCATGACTGATGTTTAAAGAAATATTTTATTTTTGCTAATGTTATATTGAAGAATTTAAGGGAATTAATATGATTTTAAATTACTACCGAGTAGTTTCAATATTTATTGACAATTTTATCTTTTTGAATGTAATGTAGCATTTTTATTGCTTCCATTTGTTATTTATTATAATGAAAGCTGAAAATAATTGTATTTATTTCCTATAAATTTCATGTTAATTTAAAATATATATATTTTTTTTTTTTTTGCACAAGTAGCGTAAAGCAATTTAAGTTCTTAAGTATATGAATTGAAGTCAACTACGTAAATTATAAGGAAATAAATTAAAGAATACTTTTTAGAAGCTCAAAAATTATAATTTATCAAATCCTTGAAGTGCCTGTGGAAAATGAGGGAGGTCAGCACTCTCAACTGACTTTAATTTCGAAGCCTATACACATTTTTGATAGATTAATATTTTAGGAAGTATTAATAACATTGGCCATGTTAGTGTATGAACATATAGAAATTATAGTATTTTTTCCTCCTTCTTAATTTTACATATTCTATAAAAAATTAAGGTACATGAACGTTAACTAATACAAATTGTACTCGGTGAAAAGTTATTTCTGCTGCTAAAATGTAGTCTCTTTTAGTTAGTGACACGAATTGAGGTAATATTCCATATTCAAGTTGGTAAAATTCAACATAAAGGATCTTTGCGTATAGTTTACATCACATACATAAGTAATCAAAGTTATTTTGAGTTAAAGAAGTTTTGAAGATCTTTAAGATATGGCTATCATAGAAAACCTTAAATTATATGATTGCAATTCACATTATGTTAAACTTGGAGGTTATTTGTATACACCACCGAAATCGAAACGATTCATTAAGTTCATACTAGTTTATATTAAGCATATGGCATAAATATATGCATATCCAACTGCAGTAGCTTGAATTACAACAACATAGCTCAATTTACCAATATTTATAATGTACAATAGCATTCTTTAAAAAAATATCTAACGAGATATCTTGGATTAATAAAAATTCATATATACACTGATTAAGAAATCATAATTAAAAAAACTAGAGCAGATTGTTTTTGTTCACTGATTCCTTTCTTTAAACTTTTCCTAATATATCATGCTATCGTAGTTCGAAACATATACATATTTCATTTACCTAGTTAGTATCTGCTATAGCTCACAAAGTCTGACTTGCATTCTTCAACAAAAGCTTAAGTAGAAATTTACGATTTTAATTATGTTTGACTGCGTGTTTTACTTCCGTTCTAAATGTCTTTAGATTTTTAACAATTTGTTTCGAAAAAAAAAGATTTTAGCTTTTGTTTTCCTAATGATTAAAACAATACTCATATATAAAAAAAATATTTTAAATTAAAAATAGCATATTAAAAATATTTGATTTATTATATAAATTAAACAAAAACACTATTTTTTAAATAAATTCTGAAATATTTATACATATTTTGAAACAAAATTTAACATAAAATAATGGATATGTTTCTCCTTAACAGATGAATATCAAAAAAAAAACATACAAACGTAACAGAATATTTTGTTACATATGTGTATATGTTGTTTTTCAAGAGCAATGAACTAAATTGACCCATTTACACTTTAAAAATAACAAAAGATATAAAAACAAAAACATTTCCATAAAAATATATGAAACACACATATGTATATGAAAATTTTATGGTTTGAATTTGTATTTTATTTAAAGTATTAAAAAATCTATTGTGCTTAAAATCCTTATTTGCAAAAAATAATAAAAAGCATTTAGAACATACATATATGTTATTTTTTCTATTTTTGAAATATTTCTATTTACTGTATTTAAAAACAAGTAAAAAACTAAATGTTTTCACTTAAATTTTTTTCCTAGTTTAACAAACGATAGTCTCTTAAACTAAAAAAAATATATATATACATAATATAACAACAGCTATTTGTAAGTATTTTTTTATTTTCTAAAAAAAATTGTGTGAAATATATATAAAAATTTCTATATTGTATATAAAACAACTTCAAATGTTAAAAGCTTGTGTATTTGTAATAACAGCAATAACAACAACAGTTGCATCGTCATCATCATGGCTTTAAAGTAAAAATAAAAAAGTAACTTAGAGAACTGTAATAGAAATACAAACAATCATACTAACTAATTCCCTTATATATGTAAGTATATAACTGTATACATACATATAACTAAATGTTCTTATATGTTGCATTACAACAACTACGACTACAATCATTTTTGCCGAAATAAAGAAACAAAATACAAAAACAACAAACAACAACAGCAATTGAAAAATATATAAGAAATCTACAACAACAAGTTTGTAGTAGTGCAAATTGTTTAGTAGTAGTTTACTATAGGGATTATATTCGAACATACTCACCAACTTATATTTACAACAACCATACAGTTTCTTAGAAATATAATACTGGTAATGGTGTCAGGTATACGAATTTATATAAATATTGTTAACTTATATACATATGTATATACATGTAATATGGTACATATGCTAAAAGAACTTTCTAATACAGTAAGCAATAATAATGAACAAAAAACAATATCTGAATAAAATGTCCAAGTATTGGTTTAATTAAATAATGCTTGTAGATAAATAATAAATATGTTTCCACGAAAATATTCATAGAGTTACAAATTACATGCATATAGTTTCTAAATTAATCAATCAATCAACAATGATCAATATTATTAAACATTTACTTAAAAAGAGCAGCATCTCAAGATTTTTATAAATATATTAGAATAATAGTACCGGTATTGGTTTTTGTTAAATGTAACAAAAAGAATGTTAAAGAAGTCTAATAAGTTTTGACCTATGATTACTGGTTTATGTACGGTTTCCATAGTGCCAACTGACTTAAGTCAACACCCAAATTATTTTGAATATTCTAAATGATTTGGAAAATCTATAAATTTGTTTTCTTTTTAAATACAATACAATACTGTTGTTAATTAGCTATATTGAAGCTAATCCCATGTAAAAGTTACGAGAACATTTCATAAAAATATCAGAAATTAGTCCTGGTGGGGCTATGTGATGCATCTCATTCTAATGTTTGACTCGAAATCTTTAACTATTCTTTTCACACTGTCATAAAGTTTATTAAAATAAGATTGCTAAAGGTATATAAATTCGTGGTCCTAATTCAATCTATTTATGTCAGTCTGTCTCTTGAAAGCACGATAATAACCTTGGGGTTTAAAAATGAGTAAAATCTATGCATAGACAGGAAAGTTAAAAAGCAAAAATTGATTAAAATGATCCATTTGGAATCATTTTAGTTCCCTTTTTAATCGTTTATAAACCGACTAGTTTCCGACCAGTTGAAATAAAAAAGTGTAGAAATATGTAACAACTTCGATCGAAATTATTATGATTTCTTTCCAACTATTTTTCTATTTTTCTACATATATATGAATAAGTATTTTTTTTATTATTTCTGAATGATTTTGTATTTAAAACAAGTAAGAGTGCCATAGTCGGTCAAGCCTGACAATATCATACCCTGCACTATTATATGTGGTTAGATGAATTAATAAACGGTCATGGCCAATTTATGTAGGCTTCGTCCTTACACTTAAATAGTAACCCTTAGCATATTTAACAAAATATCTACAAAATTGCAACCTTTCGCACAAAACCTAGCGGTTTGTGTGGCGGGGGAAATATTTGTATAGCCGCTAGGAGAAATAATAAAACGACTGAAAAAAAAATTCATTAAATTAAACGAATATTTCAGCGAGTTATTTCTTCAAAATGTAAATAGTGAACTGATTCGAATACAAGTTGAAGCATAAATATCATTAAATTATAAATATATTTAAGTGAATGATAAACAAAATTCCTTATTTTAGAAAGAAATTTGTATGGGAGCTAATCGAATTATATCAATATATGTTTCAAACATTATCCTGTACAGGTAATATTCCTTGTAATTTATATCAACATAAAATAAATAAGAATTATATAATATATATTAATAAATTTAAGATCTATACTTTCATTATGATCCTTTTTTAAAATTGAACTATTGAAAAATTCTTTACTAGATATGATAGACATTTCGAACTTCGAGTCCTTCGTATGATCACCAAGTTATTCGATTTTAATTCAATAGATATAGAGACCTCAAATCGAACAAAAGTTTAGAAGTTTTGTTTCCTAAGGAAAGTAATTGTACTTTTCATTAAAGTTTTGTGTAAGTTAAAATTTCCTTCATTATCGCAATATCAAACATTTTTACCAAAATTAATTTAAAAATAATATGGAAGTAATTTACTATCAAAATTATACAATTATATTTGAAATTAAAATTTTTGCATTGTTCCCCAGATTATACGCACCGACAAACGGACACAATAAACTAAGTGCAGTAATCAATTTTATAATGGCATCAAAACCTGTATTTTTAAACATCTATACCCGGGTACCCGGTTATAGATGTTATTTTAACTTCACTTTTGGCGTTTACTGTATTTAAATAATGTGCTTTTATTTCTTAACATTTATTAAAGAAAAAATAGTGCGTTTTTTGTGGGTTACATTCAAGAATTTTGCTATTAATAATAAAAACAAGAAAGCTAAACACAAAAAAATATTGCAAACAACAACCACCGCCACTAGCAAAAGTGTGGTATCTTTTAAAATAAGAAAAGAAAGAAGAAATCTATTATATTTACAAATTTAAGTGCAAGAATGGTTTTATGCAGCTGAGTTATAAAAACATGAATTTATTCTATAAATACATACATATATATAAATATAAACAAAATTCAACATACATATAGAAACGAGCAGACTAAAACAACAATATGCAGTTTTCTTGAGCGAGAGTGAATGTATGTATGTCGTAAAACTGTATCGAAGTGCATATTTAACCCAATAAACACTTAAGAATTACCAGATTCAATATCAAACAGACTATGGTTATAGTTTTATTTTACACTTTGATTATTGTTTTGTTTATAATGATTTAAGATTTGTTAAATATATATTTTTAACTATACAATTTCATGGTGTATTGGGTGTATTTGTTATAATGTATTGGTGCAAGTAAAATCTATAATAATTTTTTTCTATTTGGTGTTGTTTACTTTCATTTTTTCTACTATTTCTATGTAAAGCAGGTGCATTGAAAGTTCAAAGTGCAATGAAATATCTAGCTTTTTGGTTATCGAATAAATATAATTTACAAATTTTGCAATTTTAAATTTAAAATCTTAAGATTTTTCGATTATTAGACATTTTTAATAATCAATTTTGACGTATGAGTTATATTACATTCTAATTAAATAATAATCATACGTTTTTATTAGCATTCAAAAACTATTTCGAATGCATTTTGAAACTTAAAATATTGGTATGTATTGCAATGAAAATACAGTAAAACCTTAATAATGCGAATCTCTAAATCTCATCAATACCACTATTTAAGAAATTAGACTAGATTTTAACCAAATTGTTATGGTATTGAAAAATTAATGTTAATCAAAATTATTATTAAATAGTTTAATGTTATAAACGAAATTATATGAGAAAATCATATTCAAAAATCTGCATAGGACTCAATTTATAGTACTACCAAGTTTTTATTGTACATTGTAAATAATACTTACTGATGAAACATTCTTCAACTGCCAAGTAGAAGCTATATAATTTTCTTATGGAATATTCTCTTCTTTTGAAGCTAACAGGCATATATGACAAAATAAATATCAAACTCAGAAAGCGAAACCTAATTCAATTATGACTTAATATACTACAAAATATACTACTACAACTACTACTACTTAAAGCCTAATCATTATATCCAGGGTTAAGTTTTAACTAAGGTTTAAGGGTAAACGCTGCAAACAAAAAATATAAAATTTATTTTTTAAATGTGTTTTGTTCTTGTAATTTAATAAAATATGGATTTTTTAATTAGTAAGAAATTCTTCTATGTCAAATTTCTTGTCATTTCGTTTAAAAGTAAACAAAAAATTCCCATAATTCTCACCATAGCTTTTACAAAACTATGTAAAATTCATTTGAAATAAACCGAATTCGCACTATTTCCGTATCACAAATTAATGATCTCATTGACTTCCTTAGATGTACCTTTCTTAAAATAAGCGTTTATTTTATGGAAAAACATTTTTCATATTTTTTAATACAAATAACTTAACACATCCTTTAATCCCCTTTTTGAACTTTTTTTTTTAATAAAAGTTAAATCCTTTGTATTATTTTTTGGCTTAAGCATTTAACTCCTTCATGCTTTTGTTTATCTAAGACCATAAAATATCTATCATTTTTCATTGCTCTTTAAAAATCTCAACAAAATATTTACAAAAACATTAATTAACAATGATTTAAAGACATTAATCATTATTATAAAATTAGCTAGAAATCTTTATAAGGCATCAGTAAATAACTTGAAGAGAAAGAGCGGTAGATGGAGGGATGGGTGGCGATTGTAAGTGCTACAAAGTAAAATTTGTTTAAGAAATATTAAATAGATTTTTGTACAAATATTAGCTATTTATGAAATTTTAATGACCTTGTTTTGAATTTTTGAGTTTAAGATAATGTTTTATTAATTAAGTAGAGTTGAAATGTGGTATTAGTCTTAAGTAAATAATTAGAATTAAGGGAAAATTAATATACACAGTGACATAATCAGAATATTAAATTACACATCAAATAAATTTTATTAATTCTAGACAGCAAAGGGATTAAAAAGGACGATTTGACCAAAATTGGAAATTTGCATTTATTATTTCTGAGGATGGTAGTTCGCTTTGTTTGTTAAATTGTGATAACTTGTAAAAAATCCGATTCAAAAAGATAACATACGTATTTAAAACAATCTACCATTGCTGAATAGAGAACTACAAAGTCAACTAATTCTAAACATTGTTTTTACAATTCAACGCTGATAATTTCCGAATCCAAGCCTTCTGTGCATACATTAGGATTTATTTGGTGTTTAATTTCGTGTCAACTCAATATGAATTTGTAATCAAAGAAATGAGTGTTCAAAAAATGTCCCAGTTTACTGTTGATACACGTGCATATAAACATCGCTCTTTTAGAAATTGTGCTTATATGGAGATAAAGACCAGTTCAACTATTTCGAAGACTTGATTTTCGTTCTATTTTTAAAGAAATTTAATATAAGATCAAATACTGTCCTCTCTAATGCTTAATAATTTTAATTTTACATAACTTAAAAATTGTGACAAATTTTTCATTATTTGCATTTCAATTGTAAACTGATCTCAGTATTAGATTTTTTTATGAAACATTTTCAAAAGTTATGCAAACATTTATCCCAATAGTAAATAAATTGCTTTTACTTTAACCTACAAAATTTGTTAACTTTTAAATGTTATTTCTGAGTAAAATCACAAAACATTGAGTAAATTCCAAAATTCAAAAGTCTGTCATACTCAGAATTAAAGTTTTGTATTCCAGTTTTTGTATACGAGCAAATGGGTTTGGATAATTTTATTGCAATGTGAATGTGTGTTCTATGATTTTTAAATTTAACACTAAAAATTTCCTATATTTACGTCTCTACTTTATAGTTTTAGATTTTTTTACTTTAGGTTTTATGTATTTGTTGGTATGAATGTATGTATGCTTGTATTTACCTTTGGGATAACAAATCATAAAGTTTATGATTTGTGGGCAGCAGCTTTAGTTAGAGAGAAAATAACTTTTTGTATTTTGTTTATTTATTTGTTTGTTTTCTTGTTTCTATTCTAGTTGATGTTGTTTTTATGATGTTTTCGTTAAAATTTTGTTGTTGATTTTACATCGAAAAAGACAGACCTTTGCTATTTATGGCCGTCCATGTTGCTGTTGATGATGTTGTTGATTTGACCATCGTGTTTGTGTAATGGTTGTTGTAGTATTCAGTAAAGTTTGGCAATAGTAACAAATTTTCTTCATGTAATTTTTTTCAAACACAAAATTTTCTTTCAACACAAAAAATAAAACTTTTTTTATGATTATGTGTTTAAGACTCTAAAGAATTATATTTTTCTGCTAATTTATTCATTAATTTTCTTTTTATTTTCCTTTTTGACACTTTTAAAATTTTTAATTTTGTATTACTTTAATAATCTCTAAATCAATTATTATTTTAAACATTATTAAGTTAATTGTTTTTCCAATTAACTATGATTATTTTTTATTTGCATTTATTTTTTCAAATACACATTTTTTACCAAAAAATTCCGATTTATTTTTAAAATTTTTACTTTTGTGTAATTTTTATTGAAAACATTTAATCCGTGTTTAGTTTAACATCTATTCGTTTTGACATTATCATTATAACTGAAAATAGTATTGACTTCGTGTTTCGTTTTTTTCTTTTTTACTACTAAAACGAGACAATTTTTCAGATGCTGCTGCTTGTTCTTCCAGCTCAAACAAATTCTCTTTATCGTTTTTGTCTTTGGTCGCAAAAAAAAGAACTAAAAGGCAAAACAAAAAAATAAAAGTTATACAAAATAATTTTAAATCTTTTTAGTACATTTATGATTCAATTTATTCGGAATTGTACCCACACACAAGAGAGAATAAGTCAAATATTTAGTGAGTAACTTTGTGAGTATGTAATAAATATAAATGTTGTATACTTTTGGGTGTTTACTGTCAAATGATGAATACAAATTTCGAAACAGAAACATTTTGTTTTATTTACGTGTTGGCAAAAAGGATTTAGTAGCTTGTGTTCTAAAGAGAAATTAGAGCTAGTACTATGTAAACAAGTGAAAATGAACATAACAGACTCATAGGAACGAATTGGTAGGATAAACGAATAACTTCCAGTAACATTTCTGTTATTTAACATATATCTTTTAAAAGGATAATGTTAAGCTTTTATAGCATAGGCATCTGTTTTATATTAACTTAGAAAAGTAAATAATTTTTGGAGAATAAGAGCATATTAGATACAAAAGTAAATAGAGGCTATTTATAAAGACGGATATAGCATTATGTACTCTGAATATTATTTAAGTTCATGATATATATTTTATTAAACGAATATCCTAAGATGTTACGTTTGAAGTTATATACCTGAAATTTTTTCTAGTTCTAGTTCAGCTCTAGTTCAGTTCT
>JACGTJ010023317.1:0-16428 GCA_014858695.1 Chrysomya rufifacies | reverse complement strand
AAAGCGTTTGTGCAAAGTTTGTAAAGCATAAAAAAACATGAGACACGAATAAAAATTAGTTTTATACTGGATATTTGTAATATTAAGGTGTTAAACTGTGCATATAAAACTAATAATATCTAATAATATAACGCAAACAAGGCAATAATTCAACAAACATATTAAATATTTTTGAAATCCATAAATATTTTACTTTTGAAAATAATAATGTTCGATTTTTTACGTAAATTACATATTTAATATAATAGCATTATACTAGTATTTTAATTCACACATCAGTGGATGAGGAAAATTATAAATTATTCTATTATAATTTTATTCTGGAAGAATGTTTGTAAAAAAGCTATATCAAATATTGATTTGTGTTGCTTTCAAAAAAGTTCCACAGTTAAGTGCACATACTTCTATACCGTATTTTAGTGTCAACGCTAACTTGGAATACTGTCAGGATTTTGAAAGTTTATTTGGGCTTCCGTTTTAATGCAGTATTTAAAAACAATACTTTATCAGCAAAGATTTTATTTATATTTTATATTTATATCACATTGAAAAAAGTCATTGATTCTTAATTTAAAATATGCGATCGGTTCGTGTTATAGTTGAACTGATTCTATTTTAAATACAAGACGTAAGAGTTTTGATATTCTCCCGTACACAAAATTAATCCTTAGCTGTTGAAGCAGTTTTAATAATATAAATTTGCACTCAATCGCGAATATACTCTTGAATGGTCAAATTTTCTATTTAATTTTAATAATTGAGAAAATAAATTTTTTATTATTTTGATTTCTGCATGAAAAACAAGAATTTGTTTATTTCAGAGAGTTTTTATATAAGTAGCTTCTTTGATGCATCGTGCTTAAATAAGCTTTTTTCATCATTTTGTAATTATTTTTTTTTTTCGTGTGCTGTAGTGTTAATGGTATTGACACGTGTAACGTTGATCAATATTGCAACATTTAAACATAAAACGTCTGTTGTTACGAACAGATTGCAATTGTTATAGGAAAAATAAATAGTATTTAAAATATAACAATGTTAAAATCTATGATCACGCAAAGAAGCTTATATCAAAAATAATGAAAATATAGAGAAACAAGTAAAATATATGAGCCAAAATTTTCCCCAAAGATTTTTAAACTAAACTCGATGCTAATTGAGCTTCATTTCGATTTTTTTTTAATTTTGGCCTTAATTTAGGTTACACCCTGTACATAAACAGACATTTTTATACATATTTTTGATAATAGTTTTTACAATAGACTAATAATCTTTTAGCATTACGAAATGAGTTTAATAGAGGCTTCACCAGAACAACTATAAAAATTTCTAAATTATATCTGCAAAATTTTGTTTATTAACTAATTTCCTTTTTTTTTATTGATAACTCAATTTTTAAATTTATTATAAATGTTTTTGACTAATTATTATGATTTCTAATTTTGTTTAGACTGCGAGAAGTTTCTGACAAAGTAAATAAATTTGGATTTGGAACTCATCGTATATTTGAACAACTTAAAATTCCAGTCAAGGAAGTTGTAATTGGGCCAAATCATATTGGTGTTCTTTTGGAAGATGGTAAAGCATTTCGAGTTGCATTTTCTATCAACACTGAACGTCTAGACCTTAGTAAAAATGATTCTTCTAAAAGGTGAATATTCAATTTAAAATTATATTATATTCAAAACAAAATTATTGGAGCTTTTCTAATGTGTTTTACCAACGTTCGAATTTAAAACAGGTCTAGCGATCCAATGATTTTAATTGCTTTTATAAATTTTTTCATTAAAATTAGTTAAAAGTTTTAATAATTTTTTTTATCCAAAATAAAGGATAATTAAAATTGTTTTTTTTTTTATAAACCTATTAGAATACATTTTCTTAGTATATAGACCAAAATCGAATTATTAAGCCAATAACATGATAAAAATTGAAATTATACATAACTTTAATTTATACAAAAATATATAATTTATTTAGTGGCAGTAACTCTACAAATGCTTCGAATAATTCGAAAACGTCAGCACCATCATCATCACGTCAATTAGCACGTTCTCGGGCTCGTTTAATGCGTACTACAGGCAGATCCAGTTCTGGGGGACAGGGATCAGGCTCTAGAAGTACTGGCGTTATAATTGGTGGTAGTTCCTCAAGCCGACCACTAGTAACGGTTCCAGCCACTTATGTTCCTGAAGAACTGATTTCTCAAGCAGAAGTTGTGCTTCAAGGAAAAAGTAGAAACTTGATTATAAGAGAATTACAAGTACGTACTTCTCAAGACGATTATTATGTAAAAAAGTAATTTGATTTAATTTCGTATGTAATCTCATATGTTTTTAGCGTACAAATTTAGATGTAAATTTGGCAGTTAATAACTTACTTTCACGAGATGATGAAGATGCAGAGGATACTGAAGAGGGTGGCGATAACTATGTCCCAGAAGATTTAATTTCTTTATTAGATAATGGATTTCATGGAGACAACAATAGTGTAATAATTGACCCATCTGATGGGCTCTTCACAGAAGAAATTTTTAGTAACTATTCAAGTATTAGAAAGTAAGTTTCCATTCATTTGACGTTGAACCAGCGGGCAATGAATGATCAAATATTACAACATTTTCATTTCCCGCTAAATATATTTAACTTTTTTTAAGTAAAACCCTTTCTTAGTTTATTATTTGATCGCATACGTAGCGAACGAAACCAATCAAATTCTGGTTCATCTGATAACAATCAATCAAGAACATCAGGTTCAGGAAGCAGCGTCTTAACTGGGGCAAGCAGTTTATCTGCACAAATATCATCAGTAAGTGCTGAAAGAGAAGCATTTAGCCGTTGGCGTGATCGCCAGTGCTATGTACCTCGTCGTTGGCTAAATAAAGATGATTACGTATGGGATAAAGAAGGAGGTATTTATTGAATTTGATGGGATGATAACATTGAAAGAATTATCAATTTTTATCTACATATTTTCATGATAGATGCCAAAAAGAAGGATCCCTCTTCCATGAGTTCACCAATATGGGTTTCGGAGGAACTGCAACCATGGCCGGATAAAAATAATACATTGAAATTTAAAAAAATTGCAGCTATTTATTCTGAATTCATTGGAATTTCTGAAAACGGAGAATTACATCAATGGCGATGGACGGATCCAGAACCTTATAAATCTGAGGTATTTATAAAATAACTGGCAGCATGAATATTTATAAAAAGTCTCATTTACCTAAAACCTTATTAAAGTTTTGGTTACAAAACTTTTTTGTATATATAAAAATTCTTTAACTTTTTAACCAAGTAGTAGTATCTTTGTGATATTTAGATTAGAACGATTGACTAACATTTTACTATATATTAGGATTTCTATATTTTTCATAATTGCATATATGTTTCAATGTATTGTGCAGAAACGAATACTTGCCCTGATGTAGAGTGTATTTTTTTAATAAATATTTGTAAGAACTATTTATTTGAAATAATTCAACAAAATTGCACACAAAGATCGTTTAGACCTTCGTTTTCTTATATGCGGGGAAAATGCAAAGTTTTCCTCTTTTCGTGTGAAATTTTATAAAGATTTTATTGGTACAAAAAATACATTTCAGAATAACTTACTACAATAAATACTTAAAGATTACATTTCTCTTATAATACTCCTATGCGAGAATACCGGAATAAATAATTTCGTTTTTTATTTGACAGAAATTGTAAATTTATAATAAAATCAAAGATTTGAAAACGTTCGTATAATATTGTTATAAATTATTTTTAGATAACTATATAAACAAAATTATCAACTTATTATAAAGAAATATTCTAACATTAATTTTACATGTTCTTACACTTACAAATTAGGTGGAAAATGTTTATCATCCTAAAACGTTGGCTTTAAATTTAACAGAAAAGATTGAATTAATCTCTGCAAATTTTATACGTTGCACAGTAGTTACTGAAAATAATCGAGTAGCAACATGGATGGACGAGCAATTAGGGTATATAGGAGCCAAACTAGAACACAGTGCCGCAACGTTTAGTGAGTTTGTTATGGATCCAATTGTATCTGTGAATGTTTGTTCCTTATATACAGCAGTTCGAACTGAAAATAACAATGTCTATTGGTGGGGTGTTTTACCATTTGATCAACGTAGATATTTATGGGATAAATATCGTAATAAAGCTAAAAAGCCATTTAAGGCTGTTGCTTCAGATATTAGTGTAGGCACCCAGGTTATTATGAAAAAATGTCCAAAGTATCAGACAGGTTCTATTGGATTCACCTGTGCAAATGGCGTGCCAAAGGTTGGTCAGCTGCTTAATTCCGTTTGGGATTCAAATGACGTTTGTCGGTTTAAAATTATAAATGTTACGTCTCTTCCAACCAATGAAAAATCCCAACTTTCTGGGAATAGCTGCTCTTCGAGTAATAACACTCTAACAATAGATAAAGAAATTACTAAAACAGTGACAGGACAAGGATCGAGCTCATCGAAAAGCAGTACATCTAACAAAGAAACTACTGATAGAATTGATATGCCACCACCGCCTTCACCGGCTTCTAGTACATGCAGTGATACTGGCAGTGTTACATCACACAAACGCACCAAACGTATGGCCACAAAAGACGATAATGTTGATGCCAAAAAAGATGAAGAGTTATGGCAACTAAAGGATGTCGTATTTGTTGAAGACAAAATTGGTCCAATCGGAAAAGTTCTTAAAGTGGATGGAGATTTTGTTGCAGTTAGATTTCCAGTAACCTCAACTTCTTCGTCGTTGTCTGCTGTCGCTTCAAGTTCGTCAGCAAGTGGAGGCGCATTGTCATCGGAAGGCAAAGAGGATGACTGGCAGCAGTGTCGCTTACTTCGTCGGGAAGATGTTCAAGTCTATAAAAACGCTATGACTTCAAGAGGTCCTGACTGGCTTCAGAAACAACCGAAGAAAATTAATATCAGCCATGGTAGCGATCCATCTGCATTCCAGTTACTTTCACTTGCTGTAGATTTGAGGGGCATACATGTTGTGAAAAAACTTGGATCTAAATTACATTATAGTCTTTACAATCTGTATAACAGTAAACAAGAACAGAATTGCCAGTTTCCAACTGACAGTAGTTCATTTATTGGTTCATCTCCAAATAATATTTCAATGATTTGTAACAACGATTGTAGTGGTAATACTAGTACAATTATACTTCGCGATGGAAATCGTGCCCTGTATCCCATGGCTAAGGATTGTGTGGGATCAATAAAAGATCCTCAATGGTTTGATCTATCGCCTGTAAAAGCCGTTGCAATGACAACAATTTCTCTGGTTTCATCACTGAATAGTAGCAATCAAAAATCTAAAGTTTGCATGACTGCACTACTATTTGAATCGCAAAAAGTAATGCCACATATTTTGAGATGTGACGTTAAGAACGCATTTGCAGCTTTAAATCGTTTGGAAAAGGAGGATCGAAACGAAATCGTAGCAGTTTTAGAAGAACGATGCGATGGGGCCCGAAATATATTCCACGCGTGCACAATTATGTGTTCTCCCACAACAAACAAAGATACAGATGAAAAGAAAACCAATTTTACCGGAATAACTTCACGTTCATCTCCAGCTGCAACACCAGTATATGCACCTAATATGTCTATTATTGATAATACTGCAGGAGCTTCATCAAGTTCTAACGTTACAGCTCCAACGTCTGCGTTTCCTAGTGTTTCATCTGCCATAGGCACTACAACGAGTACATCATCCACGCGCGAAGGTCGCACAGTAAGTTTACGTGAAATGATGAATCGCTTGATAAACACAGACATGGAACAGTCGACATCAAGCGGTGGAAATTCAGTGGCAGGTGGTGGAAACACCGAAGAAGGCAACGTATACATGGCCCCTTGGACTATAGAATCTAATACAAATTCATCAAGTGCAAGCATAAATGACGTTGTTATGGGCAATAGTGCCGAAGAAGATATTTCGAAAATTATTGCGGGTTGCTCCAATTCAAATTCAATGAAGCTTTCATCTCCCAACTATGTTTTTGATCCGATTCAACGACGAGAAAACGCAACACAGATTCTACAACACATGTGTTCAAGTCCTGCATTGCGTCCGTATCTGTACCAATTGCTTAGTAGTAAAGATGCCCAGGGTCAAACGCCATTTATGCTGGCCGTATATAGTCGTGCCTATGAGGCAGGTCTTATAATACTTAACACGATATTAACTATTTCGGAGAAAGATACTGCTATGAAAGACGCAATGATATTTCCACCTGGATCTCCTCCGGATCAGTCACCATTACATGTAATATGTTATAATGACACTTGCTCTTTTACTTGGACTGGTGCTGATCATATTAATCAGAACATATTCGAATGCAAAACTTGCGGTCTTACTGATTCACTGTGCTGTTGCACTGAGTGTGCTCGTGTCTGTCACAAAGGACATGATTGCAAATTGAAACGTACTTCGCCAACTGCCTATTGTGACTGTTGGGAAAAGTGTAAATGTAAAGCACTAATAGCTGGCAATCAAAACAAGCGGTTTGCTTTACTGTGTAAGTTGGCTTCCTGTACAGATCTTGTCACAAAGTTTAACGCTAAAGGCGAATCTATATTGCTTTTCCTAATACAGACAGTAGGACGTCAGGCGGTTGAACAGCGACAGTACAGAGCAAATGCTAGAGTCCGTAATGTTGGCGGTAATGCTGGAGGCTCTAGCAACGGTAGTACATCTGCTCGCAAGTCTTCAACATCTATAGAATTGGATGTAAATATGCCAGACCACGACTTGGAGCCACCGAAATTTGCAAGAAGAGCATTAGAACGATTATTAATTGATTGGCATGCAGTACGTGCCATGATAATGACCGGTGCTGAAAAATGTGAAAATGCACCACAGCAACCTCCGAATTCTGTAGATGGTACAAGTGCTGAAAACTATAACATTTACTTGCAAAATCAAAACGGATCGACATTGTTAGATAAATTTACACACAATCTATTTGTCAAATGTTCCGCTGATCATCTAGATACTCTGCTTATGACTCTAGTGCGAGAAATGCAAAACGATTCTGTGCCCGGTCGAATTGAAGATGCAGAATTCGTTGCTCGTCGTTTTGTTAGATCTGTAGCACGTGTGTTTGTTATATTTAATATGGAAAAGTTTCCAAATCCTGAACGTCGCAAATCTCTATCAATGCCTCACAAACACATACAGAGTTGCGTCAAAGTATTTCAAACATTGCATAAACTTGCCATACAGGAGTTGTGTGAAGTATCAGAGGCTCTTATCGCTCCAGTACGTTTAGGTGTTGTTCGTCCAACAGCTCCGTTTATATCATCGTCTAACATGGATGTAAGTCAATGATTATGAATATTATTACTTGCAACAATTTAAACCATGAAATGTGTTTGTTTTTTTTTAGAATTCTGATGATTTGTTTAGCGTAGAACCATTAGCTCCATCATCAGCAGTTGAGTCGGTTATCGAAACATCTACAGTCCATGAAGCAAATAATGACCAAGCAACTGGTTTTAATTTTCAACCAAATTATGGAATTGATGGCATCGGTATTATCGGTAGTCTTAGTTAAGGAGATCATGTGTTGTTAATATTCA
The DNA here is from genome assembly GCA_014858695.1 of Chrysomya rufifacies. Taxonomy (NCBI): domain Eukaryota; kingdom Metazoa; phylum Arthropoda; class Insecta; order Diptera; family Calliphoridae; genus Chrysomya; species Chrysomya rufifacies. The sequence continues at coordinate 8,813 of JACGTJ010023317.1, read as the reverse complement.
TGAATATTTTTTGTTGTTAGCTCTACGAGATGCTTCAGAAAGTGAAGAGACTCCCAATAGAGAAGGAGCCGGTCATAATCAAGACTTGGATATATTGGAAGCCGGCCGAAATGAAGAAGGGATTCAAGACGACGAAAGTGATAATGAATATACATTTAATGAACCCGAAACTGAATCTGATTCGGATGATAATCAAAGCAATCAGGATGCCCAACGCAGTGTACAAACTGGTGCCACAGTTGGATCGGAAACAGGTTTAGAAATCATATATTAATTGTTTAAACGATAAATTTTAAGCCTTTTGAATTGTTCATTATAAAAACGCTTTGTTTTAGTGTTATATTGACCCTTTATTTTGTTTTTAAGAGTTAAAGTTCTTAACCCTTACAGATATTGGCGTTCTTTTCCTTGAAGATGAATCAGGAGACTCGTCACCCCAAGAAGAAGAAGGTTCGGATGATGGAGAGACCGATGATCACGATGATGATGAATTTACTTACGCTGACCATCAATTGGAGCGCCGTAGCGCTAGTTCAAATAATCGTAGTGATTTAGCACCCCAATCTATGCAATGGGCAATACGAAGTAGGGATACATCACGATCTTCTGTGAGAATGCCAGCAGGTTCCAGTTTAGTATTTATAGATCCAATGGCGTTGCGTCGGTCAACAGTTCCAGCAAGCACAGCAGTAGCCGCACCTCCACAAGAGCAACACACAATGGCTACTACGTCCAGCAATTTGGCTCGTGCTTTTGGAATAATTGTGCGCCAAATATCTGAACTCCTAAGTAGTTTAGCATATAATATTATGAATGATATTGAAACTTCCTTAAAAATACAACCCGAAGAAGCTACTCAATTACAGGTAAATTAATTATATAATGTCTGTACTTAGTAAATAAATAATTCTTTGATTGAATAATATTTTAATTATTATTGACCCTTATTGTAAATGTTGTCAAAATTAAATCCGCAATATTCATAACAAATGCTAATGTAGATTCGCAATGTAGTTTCCAATGTTGAATCTTTTTCAACTTCCGAAATTATTCCCACTATTACATGACAAATCGAATGCCACTGGGTATAATAAGATTTCGAAGAAATTTGTTCAACTCAAGTCTATGTGGAAGAATCTGCATTACTACAATTCATCAGAAAAAATATATATGAATAAAGTCGTTGTATAACAGTTTCTTTATATCTTAGTAAAGCATTTTATTGCATTGATTATTACGCAAATTAAAATGTAAATTGCTGTTGTAACTTTAGATGTATCCCAGGGCTCCGTTCTGGCCCAAACTGTTTATATTTTGATAGCATGCATGTAATCGATTTTGCAAACCATTTGTTTTACTGTTGGCTCTTTCTTACTATTTTAAATAATACTTTAAAATCCCCATTAGAATTGTATGATTTGTTGTTATAAACAAACTCATAGCAAATCCGTCTAAGACTAAAGGTTTATAATTCGTTTTGTGTAATAAGGAGTTTCAAGAAAGTAACATTTGTATTAGTGGAGTAGCTTTTCAATTGTTCATCATTTATATCAAAACAATTTGTATATAATCTGAAAATTCGTGATCATGTTACATTTTTACTATATATTTTTTGGTTGTACATATGCTCTCTATGTTGTATTAGGAACGTTACCGTGTTATTTCAAGATTCTTAAATTTAGGGTTCATTTGGATTTACTAAATGAAATTCAAATTATTCATTCGACGAGAAAAACACTCATTCGATTTTAAATAATTTGGTTACCTTTTTAGTAAGAGTTGCTAGAATGTGGAATAGTTTACCAAATTGATTTATATATTTAGTTATGTATGTCATTGTAATTTCCAGAATTATACTACTTAATACACTGTATTGGACTTATAGTAAAAAAATAAAAAAATAAAAACATTTAAAATATTACATATTGTAGGAATATGTTGAAAAATGTTTAAAACCAACATGGGATTGGATGTTCTCTGTAATGGACAGTACTGAAGCACAACTGAAGTTTGGCGCATATTTAACAAATTATACAGATCCCTCACATCCGTTACATCCATTAAATTTGACCGCACAAAATAACTCAAATCAACAAAATGGTAGTGGAGGCAGCAACGCAACTTCAGTTGGAATCAATATTATGGGTATGTATACGTATCCACAAATTTGCATAAATTCTAGAGTGTGTCGTTCATGAACAATCCAGTTCTATAATTGTTGATTATTGAATTATTTGAATGAATCAGTAAAAACGATTATGACAAACTCAAATATATAAACCTGTTCATAATAATATATAAAGCATATTTTCTTTACACCACTAGAACTTATGCACTAGTCGTTTCATAATTTTTGTTTTTGTAATTATTTTTTAGCGTCGACTTCACGGAGAGACTTTTTTACATATTGTCTGTCTCTTATGAGAGCTCATACATCCGAACATCGCGATGCTCTTCCAGTTTTAGATATAACAGCATTACGTCATATAGCATATGTACTTGATGGATTCATTTATTATATGCGAAATGATTCAAACTTCTATGAGAAGAACGAGGGAATTCAAAGTAGTTCGTTAAATGCAAATGAAAATGACGACACCGATGACGAATTATCAAATATTACAAGTGAAGATCCCTATGGAGAAGTTGGTGGTGCCGGTTCAGCTCCAAATGCATCTGGACCAGCTGGAACGTCACGACGTCATACATTCTTTGCAAGATCAGATTCAACTTTAAGTCTTGGGTGTTTAGCACCTGACGGTTTTGATTTACCACTTGATGTCGCTATACCACTAGCAGACAAACCGCACCTTTTGCAACCAAATTCCAAGCGACAAGACTTGTTTGCCAATTTACCTTTAATCGTATCACCTACTGATAATGTGACTCAATCAGGTGGCGAATCATCAAATACTCTAGACTACCCCCCAACCAAACTAGGATTCTCATCGTACAATTCTCGTAAGGCTACACAAAGTTCCCTTAAATCTACGGAAATTACAATGGAGGAGGAAGAGATTGAAGATGAGAACGATGAAGTGAATAGTGAAAATCAATTATCCAAAGGATTATGTTCTGCAGGTTTCCGTGTAATTTCCGATTCTTCAATTAGTACTGCTTCTCTCGAATCCACTAGTGGTGTGGGAGGTAATGTTTATTTACAATTGAAGAAAAAGCAATATTCAGATGATCCAAAATCAATTGGCGATAATCAAGAAAAATTGGAAGATCAAGACATTATGGATGTGGATAATGGTACTGTCAACGATATTATTGATAAGTCACAAACAGAAATATCTAATACTAGCCAGACTGGCGTTATAGCAACAAGACCTGACGTTATAATTGTGCCTCAAAAAACACAACGTAATAATGAATCGGATCTAATAATGCAATCAACTAGCAGTGGTTTTTCATCATCATCATCTATGGTCCGTAGTGTTATAGTTCGAGCTGGTGGTGGTAATAATTCACCTTTGAAAATTCAGGACGAAGCATCAACTTCCCAAAAATCTAAAATGCCATATTTATCAATGGATGATCCAGCTAAGAACCTTATAATGGGTCGTTCTGCAAGAATAACTTCATTTATGTTTCCCGCTCGAGGCCAACATTTCTGTCAGAAATTCGATTCGAACGATACTTCTCCGTCATGGAACTTTTTACTTGGTCGTTGGAAACTTACTTTAGATCTCTTTGGCAGAGTCTTTATGGACGACGTAGGCATGGAACATGGTTCTGTCTTGCCAGAGTTGAGAGGTTTTCCGGTAAAGGAAATGAGATTTAGACGTCATATGGAAAAGCTTCGTAATGGCCAACAACGTGATTTGATATTTTGCAAATTAGAACGGAATCGTGACAGTTTAATAATTCAGACATTTAAAGAGCTAAATACTCAATTTGGAAGTCAAAATAGACGCGTTCATCCTCCATTAACATTTAATCGTGTCAAAGTAACATTTAAGGATGAGCCGGGTGAAGGTTCTGGAGTTGCACGCAGTTTTTATACATCAATTTCGGAAGCATTACTCGCAAGTTCAAAAATGCCTAATTTAGAATCCGTGCAAGTAGGAAATAGTAGTGGCAAGTATGGAGTTCCGTTTTCCAGTATTCTACGCAATCGTGGAGCTTCGAGTCGTGATGGACCTACATTGCAAAGACGCGGTACCGGCAGCAAGATCCTTTGGCGAACAGCTCGTGAAAGAAAGGCATTAAATTATGACGCTAGACCTTACATACCAGTATCGAATAATTCAGGTAATCTATTATTAAAATAATGTTAATAATATTAATTATTACAACTTTCTATAAAATTTAAGACATTTCTGGTGACAATCCTAACGAACACTTGTCAATGCATTTACAACAATTAGGAGAACGTCTTTATCCCAAGGTAGGATAGATTAAATAATATTTGCATTCATATAAACATTTTTCAATATTTTTTTTTTAGATTTATTCTTTAAATACGGCAAATGCTTCCAAGATTACAGGCATGTTATTAGAAATTCCAACTCCTCAATTACTTTCGATCTTATCATCGGAAGAAATGCTTCGACAAAAGGTCAACGAGGCTTTGGATATCATAGCATTTAAACAAAAATCAGAAGCAAGCAGTTCGTTGTCATCAGCTGGACAATCGAAAAAAATGAATCCAGTTGTTTTACTAGAACCATGCCACGTGGAAGATAACGACCCACTATTCTACATGCCCGGTAAACGAGGTTTCTATACTCCTCGGCAAGGTTATGGCTCATTTGAACGTATCAATGCATTCAGAAATATAGGAAGGTAATTAAAAAATATATGTTTATATTTTTTGTAAAATTTCTGCAGTAAATTAGTGATAAATGTATATAAATTTTGCTAATTTTTACTCTTTCCTTTTCATTTTTCAACAGACTTATAGGAATATGTTTATTACAAAATGAATTATTACCACTCTTCTTGCAACGGCACGTGTTAAAATATATTCTGGGTCGAAAAATTAAATTCCATGATTTGGCATTTTTCGATCCTATTATATACGAATCGTTCCGACAACTAATACAAAACTCTCAAACTGATGATGGAGAAGAGGCTATAATTAGGATGGAACTATTTTTTGTGTAAGTATTTCTTAATTTTATTTATATACATTTATTTAGGTAGAATTTCTTGGAAACGAAAAATATGCAAATACATAACACTTCTTTTAAAAAATGGCCATACTGAATATTTTTAATTTCAATTTTGTCAATGTATCTATATATAGAACACCACAATTTATTGCTGAATTTGTTGGTTTCCCAAATCAAATTCACGAATTAATTAAATACACATTTTTTTACTTTTTAGTTAGTTTGTTGTTCAAATTATGGAAGTACAAAGCATAACTAGAGGATTAAGAATATATAATAATTACAATATTTGAATATTCTTTGCAAGCAATTATTGCAATTAAATGATTTTGGAATCTTAGTAATTACTTGAAAGTGAAAAAGAACATGTCTTAGAATTTTATTTTTAAAAAATGTTTTTGCCAAAGTAATGGATATAAAATTATACAAAACTTATTTTCACAGATGTGAATTAACAAGTGAGACTCAAATAAGAGCATGCATTGAAGTAAATAAGTATTATGTTTATATATTTTGGAGATGGATTATTCAACTTTGAAGAAATCAGTTTTTTTATTTTTCAGAAGTTAGTAAAAAAAAATATTTGTACACATTTTAATTGTATTTGAATTAAAATTATTTATAAATTTTTATTTCTTAAAAAGCAAAGGCTAAAAAGTGCAGACCCGACAAGACTGTCCGTTTAAATTATATTACTTGAATTAAGTTTTAATGCTTTTGAAAGTGTTTTAATCATCGCAATATATTTAAATTTCTATTCACTAGGATCGATTTGATGAAGGAAGAAGGTGGTGGAAGCGTAGAACTAATACCCGGAGGTAGAGAAGTTCAAGTCACATCTCAAAATCTTTTCGACTACATTCGACGTTATACAGAATACAGACTAATAAAAGCCCAAGAAAAGGCATTGGAGGTAAATTTGTTACATAATTGGTTATTGAAAATAAGTCTTTATTGTTCACACATTTTTCAGGCCATCCGAGATGGTGTTTTCGATGTATTGCCAGATAATTGTATGCAGAGTTTGACAGCAGAAGATTTGCGGTTACTTTTGAACGGTGTCGGAGACATAAATGTTTCTACATTAATATCATATACAACATTTAATGATGAATCAAGTGAGGGTTCGGATAAACTTTTGAAATTTAAACGCTGGTTCTGGAGTATTGTTGAAAAAATGAATACCCTGGAACGACAAGATTTGGTGAGTACAAAATAAGAAAATAATAATTAATGATATATTTGTAATTTTTGTTAATATATATTTGAAAATATTGCAGGTATACTTTTGGACTGGATCTCCTGCTTTACCAGCGTCTGAAGAAGGATTTCAGCCATTGCCATCTGTTACCATACGTCCAGCGGATGATACACATTTGCCTACCGCAAATACTTGTATATCAAGATTATACATACCCCTTTATTCAAGCAAATCAATTTTGCGTAGCAAGTTGCTTTTGGCTATAAAATCCAAAAATTTTGGTTTTGTATAAATGAACAAAGAAATGTTTAATTGTTTTGGCTTTAATCAAACAACTTTTTTCTTTTTAACAAATCTGTTCGCAAAAGAAAAAACGATTTTAAAATTATTAAACATTTTTGACATAATTTATTACTAATACGCCGCAAACAAAGAAAGAAAACAATAAATCAAAAGTAAACAGTGATGGTAATGTTGTTTGTAGAAGGAATTGTTATTATAAATTGTTTACAACAAGCAGCCACATAAAATCATTCTCCATTCCTACATACATGTAATAATTTATAATAAAATTAAGAAATCGGACTTTTTATTGTTTTATCTTTGATTTAATTATAATATAAATATTATTTTATTACTTTTATATATTTTTCTTTTAAATATGAATATCTATCATTTGAATTTGTGAAAACATTTGCTATAAATTATGTTTCTGCATATTTAAACATGTGTTTTTTAGTTATAATAGAATAAATACTTATTTAAGAATATTTTCCCATTTCTTATGAATATTTTTATAAACTTAATCGCAAATACGGGAAAATTTCATTATTATACACCAACATACACACATACATACATATAAATATTATATACCTATGAATATAAATAATAATAATTACTATATATCTATATATCAACTGAATAAATCATAACAGTGTAGCATTATTAAAAATGCATTAAATACATATTATTAAACATTATAAATATAAAAAGCAAAAAACCATATAAGTACTATTGTATTAAAAAATGAATTAATAAATAATTACATCAGCTTTGAAATACATATAAATAAGCGTTTTTGTGTTCATTTGTACGTAAACATTGCAAAAAATACGCCGATTTAATAAATTTCATAAAATTGCACACACATTTAGGCGAATTATATGTTTAAAACCTGATTCCGGAGGTTAAGTTTTGTATAAGGGATTCCGGAGGTTAAGTTTTGTATAATTGGTTAATAAACTGTTTCGTTTTTACAATACTCGTTTAAGGAAGTTATGAGTCTAAAATCTTATTCCGGGGGTACATTTGTATATAGTATATATAGTATAAATATTGATCAAATTTATACCTTTGCAACAGATAATGGGCACAATATGCTTAAATTCATTTCGTTATTAACATTGTTATTTGATATGATGTTTTCATTAGTTAACTTAAATTTAAAAATTTTTTTTTTGTGAAAACTTATTTAAGGTGAATAACGATTTTTACCTCCGAAAAAATTTGAGTTCAATAGGAACTATTAACTTTTGGAGATGCATATGATACATTGTTTACATGCAAAATAGATCTGCAACCGAATAAAAACTATTTTTCATTTTTTTATTATTAGATAAAATTTGAAAAATGAAGATATTCTTTTTGTATATGTTACATTTTTAAGTTCTATCTATATACATGGATCTACTCTAAAATATAATTCTGAAAACTTCTTTTGTTAAACGTACGGAAGAACATATTGCCAAAATAAAATCCAAATCAGATGCAATTGATATTAATGATGATTCCAGTATAAGTTTAATATCCTACGGCTATGTAAAGGCAAAAAATAAAAAAAAGAACTTTTATAAACCATAATACCGACAATTAGACAAATGTCAACATCATTTAAAGATAAAAAAACGTATTCCGAGATGTTTGCATATTTCGGAGAATTTTATTTAAGAGGAAGTTAAAATTATATTGGAATCTATATTATTATCAATTTCATCTGATTAATGTTTTTGGTAAAATATGGGGCTAATATTTTCATATATTAATCTCAAAATTGAAACTAATACATATTGTATTGTTGCCAATATATAGTTTATTTATCTAAAATATATTTTATATATAAAAAATATGCATAAACAAGTAAGAATATTATATTCGGCTTGGCCGAATCTTTAATACCCACCATCAAAGTATATTAAAACATATTTCATATATTTTTGCCTATGTTTCTTCCTATTAACTAACGATATATCGAAATTTGATCGTTAAATAATTAACACGCCAAAATCACGAATTTTTATCCAACAGTCAGTCTAATTTTTCATCTTTGTCCGTTCTTCTCATTCATATTTAAGCGAAATATGGCTAAAAAGGCATATTATCATGAGCGGGGAAAATATTTCGGATCTTAATTTTCCATTACTATATTATGATTTACCTTTAATTTCATCTTTGTACGTTCATCCATTTCATATTTATGACATATTATGTAC
>JACGTJ010023247.1:0-10691 GCA_014858695.1 Chrysomya rufifacies | reverse complement strand
TGCTAAATAATTTCGTTTCTCTTTTCGCGAAACATTTAAATATGTTAGATGTTCAATGTGGGGTTTTCTTCAATGTTTAAAAAAAAGCATAGGTCATGGGCGGGTAAAGAACAGAAAGGATATATAACATCTTCAACCTTTTCTAATTTATACAATTTACATCCTACAAGTTTATATTTTTAGTTATAGTTAGCATGAGATCATCATTTTTATATCTATACCACCTAATTTTAAATTTCATTGTGATGAGCCTACTCTATTTTGAGAAAGAAAAAGCATCTCTCCATTTTGTGCTGGGCAAGGCTGGTGTTATAGGTAGTACCCTCTTTTGATAAATAGAGTTAATCTAAAAAAAGGCAGCACTTTTTACTGTGATCTTAAATCTCAATTGTGCAATCTTGAAACTTACGAATCTGCAACAAAAGAAATTAAAACAATTTATGCTTTAACATTTTAGAATTTCAAGTGAACTAATTAACTACGATTTATGTACATACCTTGCAGTACAGCTTCAACTTTAAATTTTCTCTCAGACTTTAAGTCTAATTTAATCTAATAGTCCAAAACGGAAACATTGGAAACTTCAAATATTTTATCATACACAAAAGCTCATAAAGGTGTAACAAGATTACATTCTATACAGATTCATAAATGAATTTATAATCTTCGTAATCAAAATACAAAATCAAACTATGTTCATATTAGAAACAAGCCTTTAAATTTATTAGCTTCCAGTCATTTTGTTGCTTAAGGGTACTTGTTAGATATTTAGTTTCAACATACAAAATATGACAAATAATATAGACCTTAATTTGTTTATTATTCATAAAAGTGTCACATAACTTTTAAGATGACCAGATTAAATATTAATAAATATTTTTGGATTTTTTTTGTATTATCTTGTTGTATTATTGAGGTGATTTGGGATTCAAAATGTTTCAAATGTTCAGCATTGATAACACAAGCAAAGAATTTCTTTACAATTTTCTTAATAGTTATAAAAGATTAAAAGAAAATGACTTTAATTATAGCAAATATTAGGACATGGATATCTAATTAAGTGATATTATTGAATTTAAATGGTTTTTTGCATTATGTTGATTTAATTCTTTAAACTATTTAAGCGAGCGTGTCCTTAATGAGCATTTATGGGATTAAAAATATATTATAATTAATATGATACTCATACATATATACCTACAAACCTATTTGAAATGTATACATATTTACATAATAACTTTAATAATACTCGTTGTCTTGCCTTTATATAATTATTTCTTTTTCTATAAGAATTTAACCTCTCACTGTTTTATTGGGTCTAAAAGAAACCTTAAAGAAATCAAAAAATCTTATTCAATTTTTGATTTATTAATTCGAAAAAATCCTGTTTAATTCGAAAAAATCCTGTTTAAATCGAAAACACATTTTTTCTTAGAGTTTCGACAATAAACCAAAATGTTTATTGCAGTACAAATTATAATGGTAACAAGAGCCTTTCGTAGACCGGGGTGTTTCCTCTGTTGAACTGTCAAGCATCTAACTACTTCCCATTTATTATTTCCCAAATAATGGCTTTTGTGCAATTGTTGCATAGCTAGCGTTAAAATTCTGCAATCATGTTACGTCAATGGCGAATATATGTAGCATTGATGGCGAAGGACTTGTATACATTCCCTGATCGCTCGAAATAAATATAAAGCAAACTAATGACGAAGAGTTTTTAAAGTGAAGTGAACATATATAAACAATATTATATACAAGATTAGATATAATGATGGAGCTAAGACAATTAAAGAAGATAAAATTAACCATAGGCTGTAATCTGGACTATGAACTAAAGACAATGCTATAGCCTAGACTAAGCTGTGGATAGTCTGAAATATGAACAATGCTGTATTATATATGCGTGTAATCTAATACGCAGTTTTTATAAAATGATATAGTATAGACTATAGATTATACTATAGTCTAGACTAAGTGTGATCATATAGTATACACTATAAACAATGCCATAATCTAGACTATAAGCAATGGACTTGGGAATTTTATTTGAAGATACTTTACTGTGATATTGATAAGATTATCATTTATATATTATTATATGTTATACAGTCTAAATTAATATCTAGTATATATGATAAAATTTGTACTATATAGTTATACATTCAGTAACGTTACTGTTGTATTTATTTTAAGAATGTAAAGATGTGTATATTAAAAATAATATGTATGTATGTATATGCGTATAAGAAAAATCCAATAAGCTTATTCATGACAATATTTTATATAAACGGATAATAAAAGTTTTCTTTCTTCATTTCATCATATTGTTTGTATGTCTCCGTTTTTGTTTTTTTTTCTTTATTTTTTCATTAGTCTTTACTCTACTATTCTTGGCCTCTATGCTCCGTAAAATTCAAATATTTATTGTATTACTTTTTTTCATTACAGTGGCTTTAAACTAAAATAACAATAAAGCTTATAATTTTATTAAAAAGTAAAATGGTTCAAATTGTTATCTTATTATATGTAAATTCAGTGGCCAATTAGCTTACTAAAAGTTTTTTATAATTTTTATTTTTGTTGTAATATATGTAAGCTCCACTGTTATACAAGTAATTGTAGGCAATTTAATTAAAATTATTATCATATTCATGAATAAACATGAGTTATACGAGTGAATGTGCGTAAATGGCAGCTTGGTTGTGTCTAGTACATCAGTCAAGATGAAGCAAAGGATTCAAGGATTTTCTTTTCTTTATTCTCTACTTCTTTTTTTTTAATATATGTGTGTATTGGATATGTGGAAGAAGATTAAAAAGTATGTATAAGTTGTTAAGTATATATGTACATATATTTATATAATTTTGTTATTAAATTAAGATTTATACCATATTTGTTAATGAGATTCAATTTCTTTATGTTTTAATAAAACAGCTAATATTTAACAGACATAATTTAATTGCAATTATAAATGATATTTCTTTTTAACAAAAAATGTAGAAATATTATATATATTTATTTATGATATGGTTCAAAATATTTACAAATCATTCATTTTGAGTTTTTGAAAATGCATATATATTAAAATATTAAAAAAGATACAAATGGTAATTTATGGTTGTGATTTATAGTTGTAATAGTTGTACATAATGTTTTATTTTATATGATCATTTTAAGTCATATTATGGTTTACAATTTGATTATAAATAAAAAATTAACATAAATTCCAAATAATTCGGTCAATTGTAATAGTATTATACATACATTAGAAATATGTTTCAACTATAAAATGCAAGTCATATAATGATTCCATTTGATTATACTAATGATTCATTTTGATCATGTTTATGGTTTTACTGGATCATGTTAATGACTCCATTCGATCATTTTCAAGATATCACTTGATTAAATCATAAAATTTTCACAAAACTTATTCTAAATTCTATTATAAATATTCTGACAACTTAAAAAAAGATTAAGTAAATTGAGATTTAATGTTGTATACAAAGGATTCGACCAGGTTGTAATTAACATTGGTTTTTTCTCTTTTTTTTTGGAAAATTACCATCTACCATTTAGCCAAAATAGAGATAAAAAGACACTTTCTTTCATTTTCAAATAAATGTAAAAAATAGTTACTTTTTCAAAACAAATTGTTCATTTCATAAATAAAAAATTTTGTTTGTTTTATTTCTTTTAAAACAGAAAAGAATGGAACCGCAACATTTTGGTATAATATTGTTTTAATAAAATTCATTCATTGTTTATCCAGTGTTAATATTTTACCACGAAATCAGAGATACTCTTCAGAAAAAAGGAACCAAAAAGGGTTTTGAAATGAAATCTATGTGAGTATTTTTTTTTTTTTTTTAATTTTTCTGCTTACATATGTGTTAACAAAAGAAAGGATTTATTTTTTCGGTTTTTTGTTATTATTAAAATCTGAGGTTTGTTAAAAAGTAATAAAAAATGGAATAAAAACAAAGCAATAGTAACCGCTCTGACTGGTAAAAGGATATGTTTTACTATAACCACAAAGATATTTAATAAATCTCTAGAACTTCAATTTTAAGAAAGAAAAAAAAAATGTATGTATAAAAGTATTCCTCTGATGATTATTTTTGTGGGAAATTTTTATGGAGTAAAATTTGATTTTATTTCATTTTCATTTTGTTGTATGTATGTGTTTACATGGTAAATAAGCATTTGGTGAATGGAGAAAAAAATTAAACTATTTCAAATATATTAAATTTATAATATTAAAGTAAAGTTAAATTTAATGGAACTATTGGCATATAACCTATAATCAAACTTTTAAATATTGCATTTGCTGGCAAAGTTTTAGCAAATTTTAGTTAATTAACAGTATTTTGTTGGTATTCAGCAGTAATAATTACAATACGCCTTCATTTTACCTTGAATATTTGAGTTCAATTAACATACGTCTTAATAGATATTTGTGTATGCACGTGCATGCAAACACATTCGTACACACGCATGTATTATTAATGCGTACGTGGCGTATACGTATTGAATGTTTAAAATATCACTCATGCGTTAAATAACAACCACATTTAACAAAATTAACTTTAAAAACATTAAGAAATACTTTACGTTTTCTTTTACCTTAAGCCACAAAATCTAATTAGACAATGAAAAAAAAAATTTTTGTGAAAATAAAATGTAAATTAATTTTATAATTTTTGTTTTCATTAAACAGGCTAATGTATTTCTTTTTTTATTAAGACTGCTAGTAAATATATTTTATGTAAATCGTTTACAAATGCAATAGTTAATGAGTTTATTACTCTTAGCTAACTATTGTTAATAGAAGCGTAAATTATTTAAATTTAAATAGTTTTGTGTTATTAGTTTAATAATTAGATTTTAATTATTTTGTCATTATAAGTTATACACTCAAAAATGAATTTTGAAATTTTAAGAAATGTTAAGTAATTACTATATAATTACAAAACAACTTATTTGAAATTATTTAATGCTGTTTTATAATCTAAATATGTTGGTATATCGTGTCATCAATAATTTATCAGAACTTAAGAGGGAGTGGTTTTAGAGTTTGGGGAAGGGGTTAAATTAAATTGTAACTCAATTAATTCTCCTACAATGTTAAAGAAATTATTTTTTGTTTTTTAGCTTTTATCTTCTACAAATCCGTATAAGGCAATGTTTTGAGATCTTTACAGTTTCATTTAAGTCTTTTAGTTTCCTTTCAATGGAATCATTTAATAATTTTTGTGATCTAAGTGTGACTAGAAAAGTGAAAAATTTTCAAATTTCATCATTTTATTCCAAATTTAATATTTTGCAAAATAGTTTTTATTATTGGTACAATACACACATATCATTTATAAACATTTTGGAAAGATCATTTCTTTTTAATGTTTCTGATTTAAAGTTTAATAATTTTTAAGTTGAATATAAAATTTTATTGAAAAAAAGTAAGTTTTCGGACTAAAATTTGGCCATAAAGGGCACAAAATGTGATCCAAGAAAAAGAAAATATAATGGAAAAATTTTTTTCTTTTAGGTCATATTTCTCTAACTTTAAAGAAGTTTACTATTTCAAAACATAATCAATTTTGCAATTTGATTATTTCCCCTGGCCGTGGAAGACAACTTTATTTAATACATGTACCACTAATATTTGAATGAAATTAGGAATTTCGGATGACATTTAAAATTCGTTTGAGAAAATGTTTCGTTTTTTACTATTACTGTTTAATATAGAAACAGTTAACACAAATCTTAAAAGATCATAATCTAAAGCGCTCTTTTTTTGAGATAAAATTTTGCAAAATTTAATCGAAAATGATTATTTAAACCGAAGAAAAAACAAAACAAAACCAATATAATCCAAGATAGGATTATGTTGTATTAGGAATTTCAAAAATGTTTATTAAAAATATAGTTTTAGTGGTTTTGTAAAGTTTTTCATTTTTCAAAAAAAAAAAAAAAAAAAAAATGCATTGTTTCTTTTACTATTTTGTGCTCATTTCGACTTTGAAATTCGTCATTGCAAAAATCTAAGGATTTTCCGTATCGGACTTAAATCAACTCAAAAACTTACGTTACGTAAAAAAACATTTTTTTAGTTAAAATTAAATTTCTAATTTAATTTTTATTGTATTTAGTGGCAAAATTCTATCATTACCTTAATAAAATTACCACAAGTTTCAAAAATATTTTTACAAATCAAGTTAACATTTTTGTGGCTGTATAACTAAAACTAAAATTATGTTTCATATTAATTTCGTGTATGAATAAAGAACATTTTTCGGTTTTACAAACCAATAAAGGTAAAATGAAAATGTAGAAAAAAGTAATTAAAAAAGCAATCTAGAATATATATTCAAATCAAAACTAAACAAACAAACAAAAAACTGAAGAGCAATTTAAAGTAATCGTATAAAATTTAATAAAATTTGAAAAAATATATAAAGAATAATAAAAAAGAAGAAATGAAAAAAACAAACATTTAAACTGAATTTCATAACAATTCAATGTTAAATATTTAATATAAATGCAAATTAAATAAGGCAGCTGTTTATTTAATAAAAGAAATTGGAAAAACTAAACCTATATAGAAAAAAATTAACAACAATTTTTAATAAATATATTAAATATTAAAAAAAACGTTATGTTGGCTTATAACACCAGCCAAACATAAATTTCTGTTTGCTGCCATATTGAGCAATTAAGATGTTTTTGTTTGATAAAAAAAAAATATGTTTTATATTTCAAAATCTTAGCAGAAAAAAAATATGTAATTGTGGTTTATATTTTCTACAACTTATTTTGCATGAATTTGTGATATGCAATGCAATTTCGTATGAGTTGAATTGTAGTTGAATTATGTTTTGTAACAATTTACATGGCTGACAACAAAATGTCACAAACATAATAAACAGCAATGACAGCAAAAACATCAGCAGTAACACAACGAACAACAACAACAACAAAAATAACAATAACATAAAAGCATTAAGTTATAAAAATCACTTCTACTATCTAGATTTAGTATATTTATAACAAAAAAGAGAGAGAGAAAAAACATTGAAATATATTGTACCCCTTCTCTATCTAACACCTACTCCTGCTCATATGGTAGCATTTATTTATTTGATTTTCATTTTTTGTTTTTTTTTTTGTTCCAAAAATATTTATTCAGATAAACCACAGAGGTGACAAACATTTATTACACACATTTTTTTGCTATTTCTTTTATTTTATATATTTCACACATTACTTACTTCTGTGTAATAATGGACCAAACAACTTGCAGCAGATGAAATGTTGTTGTTTATTTTTCACTTTACTGCTGCTGGTGCTTGTGACCGACCCATCACAAGAGTGTCAAGTAGCCCGGTGTAGAGCAACTAGAACAACATTTATAAAAAAAGAAATATTTATATCCGCATTTTATTATATACATTATTTATTTGTATATATGTATGTAAGAGTATATGTAAATATTTATATGTTTGTCCAAATAATGCTTTAAATAAATTGTACGGTTTAAAAATCATAAAAAAATATTAAATTTTTATATTTTCACATTTTATCCACTTGAAATTTAATAATATTTTAAAGTTAATTTGTATAACCAAATTTAAAAGAATATTCAACAACAATTATTATTCTGGCTATTTTACACTAAATTTGTATATCTAAAGTTTACAATATATTTGCATTGTGGTTCACCAAAGAAAAGCTATCCTGCAGAGAAAATGACTAAAAGCCTGACTTGCACTTAAAAAACTGTCAAAAGTCAAAAAGAACACAACGCTTTTCTAGTGTTAGTAATTAGATATCTTTCATTTTTAAGTGAAAAAACTGTTTTGAAGGCCCTGTGAATTATACTAATTTCATTTCAAATTTGAAATTGTTACCTGTAATTTGGGCAAATAATTTACATTGACAGTCAGCCTGCTGTCCAAAGGAACGACTTAGAAAGTTAATCGACTAAGAAAGATTCCCACTTAAATGGTATGATATAAGTCGGTACGGGAGTAATTTTCAATTGCAAAGAAAGCAAAGCAAGTGATTTAAAATCAATGCTGAAAGAAACGACAATAACACGTGTGCTTTTAAAGTTAATTAATTAATTTTCCAATGTGTTCAACTTTTAAATGAAACTAAATTTTAGCAGTTTTGGACTTGAACTAGTCCCAATTTTATTTCACACATTTAAGCTTAAAAGGCATTTACGTACCAAATCACCAGTTTTAGAGAGTTAAAAGTTTTTTATGTGAATTTCTGTTTTTAAATATTTTTTCTTAGCGTTTTGTGTTAACAAACCACAACAAATGTTAAGCTATCTATTTTTATGAGCTACTCTTTTTCTTTTTTAATGTCTGGCTAATAGATTTTTGCAGTTAAAAGAAGATACTTAGACAATAAGTAGCTTCTGTTACATATTGCTACTTGGTATCTGTGAGGATGTTGGTGTATTTGAAAATGGAATATAGACGAAGTTACGAACTAAATACATTTGAATGGTGAAGAAAGTGATGTGGCATGAAATGGATATAATATCTTTTGCTGTTGTTGTTGTTTTTGTAAATATTGCTCTAATGCCAAAACAAACACAACCCCTTTTACGTTTTTTCTATTTTAGTGCACCCCCAACTTTTCAATGTATTTGCCAACAAATTGAGCATTTTATTGTGACGATTTGTTTTCATGATATTTGCAAACTTAACAACAAATTACTGTTGAAAGAATGAAATTTACATACATACATACATACATACATACATACAAACAAACAAACATACATACAAACAAACATACATACATTAATATAAACTTAAACATTTACATGCTCCAAATAACAAGTATCCAATTGTAATATTGAACACCCTGCGAACAATACTTCACAGTTTCGAAAATGGTGTTCAAATTTCACTTTGAAGTTTGTATTACAAACATTATAAATAACTTAGAAACCTTAATGCATTTGTTTGTTGGGTTATTTTCTGTATTTAGATTAAACGAATAAAGGGTGTAGTGTGAAAAAAGTAAAATGGAGTACGTTCAGATTTTTCTTTTTATTTTTTCATCTTGCAACAGAAATCTGTTTTGTGTAGCATAATTATATATTCGTTTGAAGCGTTGACACTAATGCAAATTTCATTAAAGTAACAAAAGTATGGGAAAAAGTGTTAAAAAGATAAAGAGTAAAATGCGAGGACGTTAAAAAATAAAATACAACAGAGGAAAAAACAAACTAAATCTAATTTGGCAAAGTTTTTGTAAACATTTTTGAAATTTTCAAAGTTAAAAGTTTCACAAAGAAAGTTTTATTTATAAATTTCTTTTGGAGAGAGAATTTTAATATTTTTTTTTTTTTTTTTTTTTTTTTTTNNTTTTAGAAAAATTTGTGTAGTTTTGTTATTAAAAAAATAACTTTAATGCTTTGACATTGAGTGGGTGTGTTACCTTAGGCATTAAAATTTTATATTTTTTCAAAAAAAAAAAAAATTATTAAAATTTTAGACTATAATTATAATATTTTATTAGATTTTTTAAATAAATGTTATATTCCATACTTAGCGATTACCTGGGAATTAGTTTGCAATCATAATGGAAAATACTGAGAAAGAACATTAGAAAACAATAAAAATGGGAAATATAATTTTCTATGAAACATAAAAAACAAAAAACGAAAAAAATATATATAATCGAATTACACAAAATTATGCAAAATTATTTTCCATTTATATTTACTCTTAACTTCGTTGGCCATTTGGCTTAACAAAAAATTTGACTGAATAAAAAATATGATAAATAAATATTTCTAGAAGTATTTTCTTTCTTAAATATATTTCGTATTCTTTCTTTTATGATTTTCAGGTGCTGTTGCAGAACATTTGCTTGTATGGATCGTGGAATTTATCTAATCGATAAATTCTAATTAAAAATAATTATAGGACTTAAATTAATTGGTACGTGTCGATGTAAATAGTGTCGGCAGTTGATTTTTTATACTTGGATCTCATTTCTTGCAGAATTTACTAAAATAATTCTTATATCGAACTTTTAAATTTACCCTCGGGTACCACCACAACCAAAAGATGTTCAACATAAATTCTTTAGTTTTTGATACTAATTCTTTAGAATTGCATTGACAAAATGTACCAAAAAAGTAGGTTATTAACGTCTAATTTACCAATATTTGTAATTTTGTTCAAATGTAAATGAAGAAATACAATTTCTTATTAAAATCTGGTAATATTATTTATAATTCCACCAGTGTACATAAGGAGAAAAAGGACTAGAAATTCTGATGTAAGGTACGTTATGCCAAATTCTGCCTAGTCTAAACTTTAGTAAAGTAAATTGTTGTTTGTAGCACAACAAATTGAAAATAACTTAATATTTATTTTTTTATATTTTACAACGAAAAACTTCATTTCATTTAGTAAAAAGTTTTATAATCACATTTTGCTTGAAGTAAAATTGGAAGCTAAACACTTGACATTTACCAGAATGAAAAGTGTGGATACGCTTTTATACCCTGCACTTAAAGTGATAGGGTATGTATTAGTTTGTCATTCCGTTTGTAATTTCTACATTTTTTATCCGATACCTAATATAGTCAAGATATTCTGAATGTGTATAAAAAATCGACACCACCATTCTGGCGCTCAGATCCATTGCTCTGG
>JACGTJ010023184.1:0-16457 GCA_014858695.1 Chrysomya rufifacies | reverse complement strand
GAACTAGAACTTGAACTGAATTAGAACTGAACTAGTTCAGAACTAGAACTAAACTAGAACTTATCTAAATCTAGACTAGAACTGAACTCAGATAGAGCTGAGTTTGAACTAAACTAGAATGTGGCTTTAAAATCTTCGGAGTCAAATATTCCTGAGGGTGCCAGACAATCGAAATTTTCGAAGACTTGTAGGGTACAGTCAAACTAGAAGAAATGCATCGTGTAAACTCTTTCTTATTTATCATACATTTAAATTCAAAATATATTTCAATATTCCTATATATGAAATATTTTATAATAATTTGTTAATATTTCCTTATATAATTTCAGGAATATATGTATTTCCAGACTCGTTTTTAAATCTTAAGGTGCACTAAAATTAGGAGGAATCCTTTAAATCACTGTTGCCAGATAATTTTTTTAAAAATTCAGCAAACTTGAAGAAAAAAATTTTCTTAAATTTATATAATTTTTTCCTTATTTAAAGATTTTTTTTAATAAAAATTCAATTTTTTAGATTTACAAAAATCGGCTACATATATAAATTTATAGAAATTTAATTTTATATTTATTAGAGATGAAAATAATACAAGTATTTGTTGAAAACCTATTGTTTTATGAGAAAACAATTTGTTTTATGAGATTTNNGATTTTCTCAAAAAAATCTTTAAATTGAGGAAAATAATCGTCAAATCTGGCAACATTGCTTGGAATTGTTGTTTTTAAACTTTGTTTTTGTAGTATAAGCAAAAAAATTGAAAAGGCCGAAAAATTTAATTTAAATCTAAAAAAATGACAAATAAATAAAAAACCAAATTATTATTTTTAAAAATTTTTTATTTTATTTTTGTTTGTTATTTCAAACATTAGTTTTTTTTTGTAATATTTTCTTCTTTTTTTTATTATTCACTTCACATACACAAAACAATTACAAATAATGTAATTAAATATTAATTTGTTGTTGTTTTTTTATATTTTCTATATATAGTATATACATATATGAATAATTAGGTAAATATATTTTAAAATATATTCTTTAATTTACAAATTTATTAAATTTAAATATATATAAGAAGTTTTTTTATATTATTATTTTATTATATACAAAATATGTTTTTTTATAGGTAGATGAATAATTTTTTTTTAATTAATTAATAGTAAACATATAGTTTTGTTGTTGTTAAATATAAAGATTTTGTTATTTATTAAATAAAGCTTAAAATTTATAGTGTTTTTTTTTTATTTTCAATATTTTTAAAGATTATTATTTATAGATTTTTTTTCTTTTTTGTACAACATTCATTTTTTATATATAAATTTGACTTAAACATAAAAATTTCTTAAAAACCAAAATATTTTGAAAATTTTATTAAAAAAAAGAGTCTCCTAGTCTCATTGGTTTTTTTTAAATTAAATTTAACTAAAATATAAACATTTTTATTAAACTAAAAGGGAAAACATAACTAAAAAAAAAGAATTTATTCAATTTAACAATTTAAAAATAGAAAGAATTTTTTAAAAACCCAGGAAGAACAAATTTTTTTTATATATATTAACTTGATTAAATATTAAAGCAAACCTTTAAGATTTGCTGGAAATTTATTTAAAAAAATTATATAAAATTAAATTATTTATTTATTAAAAAACAGTACCACAGTTTTAATTTATTTAGAAATTAACTTATTATTTTTTTATAAAATTGAAAAAAAAACTTTAAAAATTTACATAAATTCTTAGAAAAAAAAATGTTAATATATTTTGTTAATTATTTTTTAAATTATTTACATTTAGTTATAAAATATATAATTTTTAGATATATTTTTTTAATTATTTTTCAAAATGATATCAGTTTTTATGTAAGTTTTATATTTTTTTATCTTTTTTTTTTTTTGGTTCAGTTTAAAGATTGTATATGTTTTTGTTAGTTTTGATATTTTTTTTTTTGGTGGAGGAGTTTATTTCAAATTAAACTGTTTTAAACTATTTGTTTTCTTTAAAGAATACAAGTTAACTGAAAGCAACTGTTTAAAAAATATGTTAAATTTTTAAGATTCAACAAAATTTTTAAAGTTTTAATTTCATTTTTCATTTATTTTTAAACTATAAAATTAGTTATCATGAAATTTTTCATAACAATTTTGTTTTGTTATTATTAACTGTAATTTTAGAGTTATTACTTCATTTCTCGAAAATGTTTGAATTAATAGCTTATGCTTTAACAATAGGTCTGTTCGTTTAACATTATTATTTATGTTCTCCAAAATGCTTGCATTAATAACTTATGCTTTAACATTACGTAACAGTTCAAATTTAAAGAAATTTGTTAGAACGTTTAAATCTTGACAAAATGTTCAACCAATTCAAAGTTACATAAAGCCGCAGACAGACACCCCTTTCGTCTCTATGTAATGTTTATAAGAATTTTAGTTAAATTTCGGTAAAATCTGGTTAATTTTGGTCTATTAGCCGAACAGACAACTCTAAAGTTGGTATAAAATGTTCACTCAAAGTATGTGCAAATCTAGTTTGAACACTTTCTTTAGGTAAATTCGCAGCAGCTGTTAGATGTTTACATTACAGTACGTCAAGATGGCGGCGAAAATAATATGTTGTATTAGCCATACTAAAATTTAATGGGGGAAAAGAACTTACGTCATAGCATAAACTTTAAATTTTCCATGAATAAAATCAGTTAAATCATTTTTCAGAATCTAGTCCCTATTCTGGAATATGAAAAATAGACAAACATTATGAATTTAATATCTTTGATGAAAAAAAAAAATCGTATTGGAAGCAGATAACTTCAAGACCTAATGTAGATATTTTCCGAAATTAGATTATTCAAGAATTGAAAAGAAAAAACCTTTCCGTGCATAAAAAAATCTATGAAAAAGTTTCACAAAAAATCCCAAACATTCAAAAGGTGACAAAATTATTTTTTTGTTTTTATAACTTTGATAAAAATAGTATTGGAAATGGGTAACTTCCAGACTTTAAGTATATATTTCCAGCAAATTTGAGATTCCAAGAATCAAAAACAACTTTCACACAAAACATTTGATTGAAACATGTTCCCGAAATTTCAATACATTCAAAATTTTAAATAGTTTTGGAATTATTACACAAAAGCTTAGCTGCTGTACTCTATTTTGGGAAAATTTTACCGAAAATTATGGCCGAACTTAAAAAACTCAATGAGTTTGACAACATTGTGTAATTTTGGTTAAATATTGGAAAGTAAAGAAACAGACCTAATAAGTTTAAAGACAAAAATGTAAATTTTCAGTTATAATGTTGTCGGCATTTTTTGTGAAAATCATATTATTATACCAGTTAGTTTATTAATATTTTGCTTAAAGCATAAACTCTAATGTATTAGAAACAAACTGAGATATCAATCATTGATCCTGAACAAAACTTAAAACTTATTTGATAATATTTACAGTTTGATTTGTATGAAATTGGATTTGTTTTGAAGCACAAATATCTTTCAGCTTTCAGTATTATATATAAAATTTGTAAATTTTAATTGATTTTAAATTTGAAAGTTTATAACTCTTAAATAATTTAAACTTAAGTTGGCTAAGAAATTTCTTAGAACATGCAAACAAATTTTACAGTAAATTCTAAGAATTTTTTTTTTAAATTTTGTTAATAATTTTGTATAAAAAAAATAAATAAATGTTTATATTATTAAACAGTTGCTCTTCTATTTGTTGTGTTTTACTTATAGCTAAAACTTGTGTATTTTAGTTTAATATATTGTTACAATAGAATAAACATAAATAAACTTAATAAGCTTTAAGCAAAAATTCATAATTTTCCAAAGTTTTTTCTTTTTTTTATAATAAAATACGATATGTGTTTTTCTAAAAACATGATTTATAAAAAAGATATGATGAAAGTTTCATCGCTTTTTTTTGAGGTTTGGTCCTGAGGATATATGTTTGTTTGTTTGTTTGTTTTAATACACAAGTTTTAGCTTTGCATGCTATATTTAAAGAAAAATTATATTAAAAAAAAAACAAAAATTTAATATTTTGTAGACGGTGGGTGTATAAATTGTTGATATTTTCTATATGCATATTTCGTTCTTAAATCAGCAGTTAGAATTTGTTCCTGTTCCGGCCATCTACTAAACATATTCATCATCATAATTCATCTATCGGGATAGTGAAAAACATAATGTCAGTTAGTTGGACTGGCGGTATTAAGATGACTATTGGCATTATTAAGTACCGTTGTGTCGTTTCTTAAACGTTTTTCTTGTTGTTCTTGATATTCTTTATCACTTTCTTCACCATTACTAAAATTACCTGGTAAACGTCGCTTTAAATTATTATTCAAAGCCATAGCAATACTTTCATCCTCCGAAGTGGAATTAGTTCTACGCGGTGTATTAGCCGCACTATTATTATCCAAAGATGCTATAGCAGTAGCTGCAGCTCTTTCAGCTGCTGTAAAACCATCTTCTGAAGCACTATCTTGTGATACTAAACCGGTATTGGAATTTTCACCCGAAGGTGTGGTATAACTACCCAATTTGGAAGAGGGATCTTTTTCTATAAGTTTTTGTGCTAAAACTCTTAGGGAAATTAAAGAATTCTCACAATCGCTAGTATCAATTTCGGTTAAACTAATGCCAGCCCTTTCAATTTCTGCATACGTGCCAAAGGGTAATTTCTGTAAACATTCCAATTTTTGTACATGAGTTTTGGAACGTAAATGTTTCGCCAAATGGCCATGTATACGAAAAGCAATTTTACAATCGGTACATTCAAATGGCCGGGGATTAGAGGTAGTGGGTACACCGAATGTTGAAGTCATTATGACTTTATTTTTATGGGCCTCTGAACGTTCATGTTTTTGTAAATGACCTTGGGTACGGAAGGATACACCACAAGGATCACATTTGTATTTACGTTCCATATAGTGGATATTCATATGTAAAACCAATTGAGATTGTTTTTGGAATGTTTTTGAACAGATCGAGCATACAGGACGACCATCGGCATTAGAGATTTGTACTCGTGGAGGAACTGGTAATATTTCATTATTATTAGTAGTGAAACCATCTTCTCCCACAATAACCGTGCGTGTAGGTTGATTGCTACTGCTGCTAGTAGTGGTGTTTGTGGTACTACCAGATAAAACTCCTGAAAAATCAGTAGTTCCAGGCTGCAATATGGCTGCTGGTAAATTAGCATTATGTGCTGGCTTTTCCTCTAAAACAACAGCCAATTTTTTGCTTGGAGGTTCCTCATCAGTTTCTTCACTTTCATCTGAAGATTTAAGAGATTTAGGAACTTCAGCACTCGTAACAGCAACTGAAATCTGTCCTTCAGTCTTTTCCGTTTCCTGAGGTTCAATAATTTCGATTTTAGGCAATTGTAAAGCAACAGGTGGCAATTCTTTTTTATTTACATTTTGTTCAACCGATTCTTCCGTTGCCGAGCTAGAAACTACCACAGTCTCCGATACTGCACTTGATGTTACTGTCGTCTGACCGAAGGTAACACTAGTAGTAACCGTAGAACTAGTAGTAGATGTTGTATTCGATAGTACTATATTAGGATTAACTGTCAAACCACGACTCAATTGGGTCTGTTTGATTTTATAATATTGCAAAGTTTGCTCACGGCGATAATCATACAACATCATATCTTCATTAAGCTTATGATGATTCTCTTCATAGTTATCCGCAAAATTGCGTCCAACTTTAGAGGAAACCGAGATCATAGTTTTCAAAAAGCCCGACTCATTTTTATTAACACCAAAGATAACATCTCTAATTTGAGCCTGCGTTTGTACGGGTCCCGGATTAGAGGAATAAGAAGTTATTGTTTGTGTTACGGCGGGTGTAGTGACAACATCCAGGGCAGCTCTTGGTTTGGTTAAATCCATGGGAGCTGTTTCAAATGTACTTGAAGTGTTATTATTCAACTTGGGTTTGTGTTCTTTTGGATTAGAATAATATTGCTCTTGTTTTTGATAATCAAATGGTGGTTTAGGTGAGGTATAAGATATAACTCTTCTAATGGCAGGTGTAGGTGTATAAGCCGTTGTTGTGGTGCAACTAACAGTAGTGCTTACTGATATCTGACTATTAGCCATGGAAGTTTCCATACTTTGTGTGTGTATGGGAGGTGTCATGGAAAGTGTTAACAAACATCTGGCCGCTTCATGTTCTAAATGCGATTTATTATCTTCCGCATTGGCTGACGTTGTATTGGTATTATTACTTTGTTGTACATTTGATCTATTGGAATCGGATTCATTACTGCTTTCAGTTTCATTATCACTCGAATCGCCTTCTGAATCCGATTCACCATTACCCATTGAAGAGGTGCGTCCACCAGCCGATGTAGAAGATTGTTGATCAAATTCTACATCTGGTTCTAGGAAATCACCCTCAGCTGGCATTGGTCCTGGATTCAAACCCAATTCTATACATTTTTTATAGTGTGTTTTGGATTGCATGTGTTTTGTTAGATTTCCCTTAGTTTTAAAACTGAAATTACAGTGTTTACATGTATAAGGTCTTACGTCTGTATGAGTGCGTATATGTTTCTTTAACATGGAGGGTTTCTTGCAGCGTATACCACATTCAGAGCAAACATATTTACCACGACCCCGTCCTCTAACATAAATATAATTCTCATGAGATTCATAGCCACCCTCTAAAGTTTGTGATACCGTTGTAGTGGCAGCACTTGTAGCAGAAGAAGAAGAACTAATCGTTAACTCCTTCGTTAAATCCTTGTTATCTGCTGAATTCTTAGACTCTTTAGAGGGTGATGTTTCCTTTAAAGCTAAACGTTTCAATTGATGATGATAGAATTTATCTCTGGTACTAATAAAGGGTGTCATCACAATCTGTTGTGCAGACACTAAGCTGTAGGTTATCTTTTTACCCATAGCCATAGTGAATACCAAGGCCTTTTGTCTTGAATCATATAAAGACATAACCTCTTTAGGTTTTAAACCCAAAGGATGAGGATTATTTTCAGCACACTGTTGCCACATACTATACATAGATAGTTTATGCATATCTTGGACATACGAAGGTTGGGGACAATTGAGAGTACAGTAAAATGTTTTGGTACTGGATTTCAAACCTAAATAGGTGTAGGAGTTGCCATTCAAATACAATTGCAAACATTCCTTAGAAGGTCTTGGAGTTTCTGGTGAAATTAGGGGTAAAGTATTGGCAGTAGGTGTTATACCATGATGACGTTTAGGTGTAAAAGTTCCTGGCCTTAAGGGTAAACTAGTGGGTCGTAAAAATTTCGCTTTAGTTTCAGCACTAGGTGTTGTATCTCCAGTATCATTGCTGGTATTAGCACTGGAGGTATCTACATGCAAAGGTGTTAAAGTTAAATTTGTAGGCGATAAAGATTTACTATTCAATTGGCTGGGTTGTTGTATAATCAATTGTTCTCGTGACATTTTATCTAAATTGAAATGTCTCGTTTCTGCTGAGGTTGCATCTACGACTGGGGCAGAAGAGGTGGTAGGATTTATTGCCTTATTCTCACTGTTTGGTGTGGAATTCTTACGTGGACTCAAATTATCTACCATACGCATAAAATTAAAAGATTTTCCTGATTTATTAGCATCATTGGCATTTGTGGCAGATTTGTTATTGTTGGCCGGAGTTGTATTATTATTACTGTTAACTCCTGTTGCCCAATTTCTAACATTGCGCATATTGGTGGTAGGTGGTGCTCTATTAAATTCACTTAACACATTCTGTACTCCTCCAAATGTAGGTTTATTTACACTATTCGAATCTGTGCTAGACATATTCATGGGACTGGGTGTTTGATTTCTATTAGGACTGGCAGTACGTGATAACGATTTGCTACTACCAGTCGGGTTTACATTTAAAAGATGCTGTTGGCTGGGCTGTTGTTTAGACGTTTGTTGTGTTGCACTTGGGGCTGCCATAGGTAACTGAGGCTGCAAACTATTGGGACCTGGTATACCGGGTACATAGGGTATTACCTTTTCGGTTAAACCCAAAGTTAAAGGATTAAAAGCAGTTATTTGATTGATGGGCGGGAATTGAAAATGTTGTGGACCATTAGAGGCTGATAAGCCCAAACTTAGTTTGGGTGTTAATTGAGCACCTGGTATTAAGGGTAAAGGTAATTTTGTTTCTTTTTTAGGTGATACTTCCTGGAAACTGCCACCCGATAATAAAGGTGTACGAATCATTTTGGGACTTTTGTCCACATCATCACATTCCGATAGAGGTATCATACAACCGCCGGAAGAAGTAAAACGTTTATAACGTTCCTCCTTTTTGCTAAGTTCTTGAGCTGTTAGCAACTGCATTTCGCCACCACTGGTGAGTGTAGTAGTAGAAGAGGAGGATTGTTTTTTCGCTGAATTGACATAACGATTATCTAGAGGATCAAATTTTAAACGTTTACTAGCAGAATGCTCGCCCATATTAGCATGCGAGTACAAAGGATCATCGTGCATTTTAGTGATTATTACTTCTTCAGATTTTGATTTCGATTCATTGAGTGTATAGTCTACTAAAGGTGTTTTACCCAATAGAGGTCCTGGTGAAGGCAAAGGAGCATCAACAAAACGCATAGGGGATTTAGCATGAGGAGTTATAGTTAATGTAGATGTTGTGCCCGCTGTTGTTGTATGATTACTGCTGGCTGCCGACTGTGAACTTGTTAGGGTTGAAGTTGCTGAAGTGGTGTTTGTACTAGAATTTTTCGATGTATTTGCAACCGAGGCACTTAAACGATTCAATACCAAATTGCTAGGTTTTGTTTTCAATTGCGACCAAGCCAATTTAACCAAAGACAAAGGATTTTTGGAGAGTATTTTAAAGTCTGGCATATTAAGAGACATGGAATTTGAACGGAAATATTTGTGTGAAGGTGAGGAAGCTGGTGAATTAGCACTGGAATTACTACCTTGACAATAAGTGCTATTATGCAATTTTAATTCCTCAGCTGTGCGGAATTCAAACGAACACAATGGGCATATATAAACTGCATCTTCTCCGGTACCGGTGGGCACTGCTAAGCCTCGAGCATTAAGTAAAAGATTTTTAATAATGGAATTATTTTGTGGATATTTTCCAGCCGACGTTGAAGGTTGTGGTGTACTTGAATTGGAGTTGGAAGAATTCGAAGCTTCATTTAAAGCTGAACTGGGTGTAATAGTGTTGGTAGAATTTTGTGTCTGCTCTATAGAATGACGTTTTCTAGGAGTAGCTGGTGGAGGAGCTTGAGGTAAAGGTCCAACAGGATGTTTATTTAAATCCAATATTTCCTCTTGTGCTTTAGGTTTAGCGGATAAATTCAAGGGTACATTTGCCGCCATGTTTGGATTGTGGGATGATGTAGAGCAAGTTGTCAAAGTGGTGTTATTGGTTGAAGGTGGATTGTGTGTTTGTTGTCTATGTTGAGTGGGTGTTATAGTAACAATACTACGATATTGTTGATATGATGCAGCATTGCTAACAGCTACGGGAGCAGCAGAATGTAATGGTTGTGGTTGTACAACTTGTTTGCCCATCAAATGTTTAGATGTACCATTCAAAGGTATAGCTGAGGGCATAATTTCTTCCATGTTAGGTTTATCATGATATACATGTTGTCTTTGTTTGTGTATTTGTTGTTGTTGCTGTTGAGCATGTTGCTGCTGCTGGTATATGTACTGTTGCTGCAATTGTTGTTGTTGCTGCTGCTGTTGTTGTAATTGTTGTTTTTGTACAATAGCTTGAGCCAGTTTGGCATTCGTTGGTGATTCGCTGGGTGGTGCTCCAGTAGTCGTTTGTAAAACTTGACTACTTGCAGGTGAATTGGTTGAACTACTATTACTTCCACTGTTGTTGGTAAAACTTCTAGAACGGTTAAGAGTTTTGGGGTACTTTTTCTGCAATAATAATTCCTTGTTTTCGACAATGGCCTCATTTTGTGATATCAGTTTGTTAATGTGTTCATTAAGCTTTTCTTTGTTCTGTAACGAAAATAATATGATTAGTTTTTGGAGTTCTAGTTCAATTCAAGTTTGATTCTGGTTAAGTTCTCGTTCAATTTTTGTTCAGTTCTAGTATAATTATAGTTCAGTTCTATTTCAATTTTAGTGCAGTTCTAGTTCAGTTTTAGTTTTGTTCTAGCACTGTCCTAGTTCAGTTTAAGATCAGTTCTAGTTCAGTTCAAGCTCAATTCTAAATCAGTTCGAGTTTAATTCTAGTTCATTTCTAGTTCACTTATAGTTCGTTTCCACTTCAGCTCAAATTCCCGGGGACGCCTAGAATAAATATATAAGATTTTTCCTACTTACCAATGTAACTTCCTGCACACCAGAATTTGCAGATGTCTGCAATAATGCACTGGAACTGCTGTTACTACCACTGCTAACATGAGAAGATGATCGTTGACTTATTACCCCAGGTGATTGATCAACCATTTCTGCACTATTTTTTACCGAATTACTAACCGAATTAGTTAAAGGTACCGGAGCAGCATTTGCCAAATATTGTAAAGCATTTTGTGGAGTTGGATGTACTAAAGTGCTATTTGCCGTCGAAAGATTATTCGCTTTGGGATGATGTATACTATTTCTTGAATTGTTGGCGTTTGTTAGAGTATTGGATTGTTTAAGATGCATTGGTGACTGCACAGAAGGTGAAGTTTGAGAACTGTGAGGAGAATGCATGGGAGGTGTTGGTTGTGGTGGCGGTGGTATGGCTGCTGCTATACTGGAATGTGTTAGTTGTTGTTGCAATTGTTGCTGTTGTTGCAAATGTTGTTGTTGGATTTGTAATTGATGTTGAAACTGTTGCTGCTGTTGAGGTGTCATCATTTGTAGAGAAGCAAAGACGGGATTATAAAATGGTTGTGCAGGCAAATGAGATGCTGGATGTAACAGAGCAGCTGGTGTTCCCGGGGGTGTACCCAAATAATATGCTGCTGCCGCTAAGGGTAACGTTAGAGCTGAAGCTGGTGGTCCCAACATGGGATGATGGGGCGGTGGAGCTGCAGCTTGTGCTTGTAATTGTTGCAATTGTTGTTGTTGCAACTGATGCATTTGATGTGCACTTATATGATTATTTAATTTCATTTGTGTACTTGGCGACAACGAAGGATGATGAGGCATATGATTGGGTGGTGATTGTTGAGGAGGAGGTGGTGGTAAATGACTTGCTGTTGGCTGCAATATTTTCTGTTCGTTAGCCATAATTAAATGCTGCTGTTGTGGTGGTGGTTGCTGCTGCTGCTGTTGGTGATGATTCACAGTTATATGAGGAGATTCTGTTAACTTTTGTACTGGAACAGTCATTTCTTTTGCCGCTATAACAGTAGAAGTATTTTGCTGCATGGCTGTTGTTGCAAGAGATGTAGTTGGCATTAATGGGGATGCTGTTGGAGTGGTGGTGGCACAAGATGTTGCAGCTGCCGCTGCTTCTTTTGCTGTATTATAAAGAGAAGCATTATGGAATTTTGGCTTATAGGGTTTATAATCTATAGACTGTTTTTGACCACTACTTGTGGTGGCGGCTGTATTACTATTTGATGCCACATTGTTAGCAGTGGGAGGCAGTGTACCAGCAGCTGGTGAGCCTAAAGGTAACATCTGTGTTTGTTGTTGGGCTGGTTGTTGTAAATATGTAGGTTTAGCAGCTGTTAACGGGGCGGGAGATATTGACGATCTTGTTGCATTGGTATTGACATTTAGTAAGACTTGAGAATCTTGGCTATGAGAAGCCAAAGACTGTTGTTGTGTTAAGGAAGCATTATTTAGTTCTTCAGTGGGTGAGTCAGTACGACTTAGCTGCAAGAAAAATAAGTAAATAAATGTATAAAAAAAATATATCGCTTAATTAAAGCAATATTTACCATTTCCGAACTGCTATTACTTAGTTCCGGATCAACATCTTGATCCGAAAGACCATCATCGGCATCTGGTGCAACTTCTATACCCTTTTGACGGGCAGCATGTGAACGAGATCTGCAAGTTATATAAAATAATAGTTAAGATTTGTTTGCTTAAAGTGATTTCAATTAATTAACTAACCTGCAATGTTTATATAGATTACTTTTCGTTTTAAAAGCAATACCACAAATTTCACATGGATAGGGACGTTCGTTGGTATGAGCTCTTATATGTTTCTGCAACACCGACGGTTTTGTACAACTCAAATCACAATAAGGACATTTATAACGCCCACCACCGCCTGCAGTAGTTGAGCTAGATGTTGCACCACCAGTAACAACAGTTCCAGAATTTGAAATTGTTGTATTTCCGCTTGAAGTAATAATCTCTGTAGAATTTTGTTGCATTTGTTGCTGTTGCTGCTGTTGTTGAGCTAATTGTTGCAATACTTGTTGTTGATTAAATGTATGTTGTTGTTGTTGCTGTTCATTTAACAATTGTTGCGTTTCATGTGTATTTAAAACACCATTCGTTAAAGGTTCTTCACTTTTTGTTATACCCGAAGCAGCAACAGCAGACTTTTGTTGCTGTGATTGTGGTACTGTTGTTGTTGCTGCTGTAGATGGAGGTGGAGGTGGTGAAGATACTGATGAACTAGCTGAGGACATTGATGTGGTACGTAATTTTTCAGCCTCTTGTAAAACATCATTTTCCGTTGTACTTGCTAATCTCTTGAATTTTTTATGTAAATATTTTGAATTATTCCAAGAGGAGGGTGTTGAATTATTATCAGACATTTGTTGTGGCTGCAATTGATTATCACTTTGACTGCTGTTCTGTTGTTGTGGTTGTTGTTGTATTTGATCCCTAATACTATTATTCATACTATTATCACTTGTATTTAGATTTGAACTATTATTAAGATTATTACTATTATTATTATTACTACTACTGCTATTTTTATTATTAATAATATTAGCTGTTGCTGTTGTTGCTATATTAAGAGCAACATTTGTTGTTGCTGCTGTATTATTGGCATTAATGGCGGTGGTGTTTGTTTGTTTTGTTGTGGCAGGTATATTTGTTGTATTTGTTTTAACTTCCTTTTCCTGTTGTGTTATCTTTTTGGAAGTTTCATTTTGTTGTTGTTGTTGCTGTTCATTTTTAGCATTTTGTGCTGCTAATTTAGCTGCTGCTTTAGCTTGTTTAGCTGTTAATTTCTTTTGTGTTGGTGTTGTTTCTACCATTTGTTGCTGTTGTGTATTATCTGAGGAATCTTTAGAATCCCGATATGTTGTTTGTTTTGATTTTGTTGTTGTACTTGCTGATGTTGATGATGAAGATTGTTTATTCTGCTGATGATTATTATTATTTTGTAATTTTGTTTTATTATAATATTTTGTTGTATTTGCAGTGGTTGTAGCTTCCATGTTGGTAATATTCACCACCTGGTCTTGTTCCTTCTGCTGTTGTTGTTCATTCGTACCACCAGGATCATCTAGAAATTAAAATAAAATTATTTTAATATGCACTTTTTTTTTTTTTGAATTATATTTAATAAATTTAATTCCTAATTGAAAATTTTTGCATTTTATATTTGATTATTCA
Source organism: Chrysomya rufifacies (assembly GCA_014858695.1). NCBI lineage: Eukaryota > Metazoa > Arthropoda > Insecta > Diptera > Calliphoridae > Chrysomya > Chrysomya rufifacies. Next base: position 2,937 of record JACGTJ010023184.1, on the reverse strand, counting down.
AAATTACCATAATTTAATTATCTATAATAGATTTTTATATAAAGATTTTGTAAAACTTTGTGATTATTTTTTTAAAATTTTAAAAATAACGTTAAATACTTAAGAAAGTCATTTTTATATAAAAAGAATAAAAAATATATATTGTAAAAATCCTGAATTTCATAACACTTAATGATTCATTGCTTTTTGTTTATTTAATATTCAATCTGTAATAATAGAAATTGTAAAGTTAACTTTTTTAATATTTTTGAGTTATTTCTGGGAGATTTTAAACCAATCCCGTTTTTCCGGGGAAGGAAAATTACCACTCTAATAACATTTCTACAAAATTTAAACGCCCTACCATACTTGCAAATTAATGTTCATAATTTATAAAAATCTTTCCCACCGTGGTATTAACATAATGTTGCCACTATTATTATCCTTAAAAAGCTTGTTTTCTGCCATAAAAATCTCCTTAAAAGTCCAAAAAAGTATGTCAAATTAAAGATTGTATAAAAATAGCAAAAACAATGAAGCAGTTTTTTTTAATATAAATAAAAAATTATTAAAATATTTAATTTTTCTCTTTTCAACAATTAAATAAATCTAAACAAAATAAAAAATGTATCACTTTAGTTTCTTAAAATATTTAATAATTAACACCTGAGTTCTAGTGAAATGTAATTCCAAAAAAAGTCATAAAATAATTTAAACTATTTTAAGATAAAGACAGTTATCAAAAAAAAAAAAAAAGTAAAAAGCTTTTCAGTTTTTAATTTGCAAAAACTACTTTATTTTATCACCAACAATTATTTAATAAATCAAAATTGTCTAATTTTTTTTGTTGCTATTTTTGCAAAATCATTTTGCTTTATTTTTTTTTTTTATTTATTTTTTAAAGCTTATCTCTAACTTGTTATTTTTTTAGTGGTTTTTGTGGTCTATAAATTTAAAAACTAAAACAACAACAATATTATTAAAAAAAAAGAAATTCCTTTTATACTATAATACTAATTAGCACGATTTGTTGAAATCTAATAAAAAAAACTGACTTTTAAACATATAATGATTTTTTTTTCTAGTGTTTATGATAATAAGTTTGCCATTTAGTATTGTGTACATTAATAATATTTATAAATATTATATTAAAAAAAAAAAAAATAAACAAATAAAAAAACTTTATATATAAAATGAATATTAAAGTCATGAATTATAGAAAAATATTTATATTGAAATATAAAGTTGTATTAGTTTATCATGTGCTTGTATTTAAATATTTTAAATATATGTATATGAATAATTAAAGTATTTTATGAGCTAAGCTTATCTAGCATTTTGTCAAGTTATATTATAATCTTTTTTGTTTTCGCTTTTTTCAATAGTCAACAAGTTAAAAAAAAATATATAACACCCGAAGAAAAAACTAGTAAATATTTAAAAAAAAAATGTTTATTAAAATTAATATATTGCTTTAAAATCTTTCTTTTAATTTTTAAATGTTTAACAAATCCTTATTTTTACACATGCGTTATATAAACTTTTTGTAAATAATATGGCATCTTTATTTTTACTGCAATATGCTGTTTGTGTTATCATTCCTTAGTGAATTTTTGAAGGACAGTAAAGAAGAGTTACCACTTCGTTTTAAATATAAGCGCTTTAGTAAATTTCAAAGAAATCACAAATTTGTTTGCAATATTTATTACAAACTATAACTATTTTATTTATATGAGTGTAATATTTCACGATTTTATTATTTTGTACTTTGTTAACTATACAATAATTCATTTTTTTTTAATTTTTTGAGTAATAATAATAATTGCAATAACAATTTTCCCCTGCGCTCTTAACACCGTTTTGTCATCTATTTAAACAAAATTTCTTGATGATAAAGCTAAAAATTTAAAAATAAAAGTATATGTAAATATAAAGTTTTATAATTAATTTTATAATAACTGCAATTGTAGTGGTATAGACTACAACTACAAAAAGTAATAACAATAATAAAGTGAAGGTGTTAGTTGTCAAGTCTCAGACATGTTGTTGTTAGCAAAATTATATTTGTAGCTGCTACTTTTTATTATTATTTACTTTTTTGTTTATATTATTTACGAGGTGTTTTTTGTACAACAAAAAATTATCACTTTATTACTGTGCATTTTACTGCCAGCCTGCTGACGTCAGTTAAAAATCTACAACAATTATTTGTGGCTTTTATTTCGTGTGTTATTATTATTTTTTTTTTTCATTATTATTATTTTCTAAAGATATGAGTGTAATAATATTCACATATTTGTTTTGGTTTTAATATTGTCATATAAAAAAAATAATATCAAAGCTGATACTGAAATAATTAAAAAAAAGTATGAAAAAAATATCAAATAAACTTTATATTGTATTTGGTATGTCAATCGTTTAACAGAAATTTCGATCTTAAATTTTTGTATAAAATCTAGTTTGTAAATACACAAATATTTTTATAAATATTTATAATAGTTTTTAGCGTGAGTCACTGAAATAATTGAATTATAAATTTATAGAACCTATAAATTTTCACTTATCTTGTTTTATTTATTATATCTTTTGTGTTATTAGTTCAACCTTTAAAATACAGTAATGTCAATTTTGGCGATTTAAGGAACTTTATTTCGGGAAACTTGAAATTTTAGAAGTAATTCAGAATTTATGATAATAAAATCAAATATTTTTAATTTTAAACAAGTAAGAATGTTATATTCGGCTATCTTATATACCCTTCACTTAAGTTGACTAACACAAAAAAAAGAAATCCTTAAAAAATAGCCTATTCCATCCCCGTTCCAGATGGTCGAATCCGGTTGAATGTAGATCCGAAAAATCCTCCAAAAATCAATAAAATTTTCTGTAAAACAATGAAGTCTCTATCTTTTATAAAGGCTTCACAATAACTCGACTATTTTCTAACCGATTAAAAAA